>VDFB02138099.1:0-43486 GCA_007258455.2 Sequoia sempervirens
ATACATAGAACAATTTGAAGGATTTTAGTTATTAGACAAATTGGATATGGTCTATTGATTGAAGAAGGAATTATATGGATTGAAGCAAGCTCCTAGAGCTTGGTATACAAGGCTGGATAGGTATTTGATACAACAAGGATTCAATAAAGGTACTACAGATAGCAATCATTACTTTAAAGTTGAAAAAGATCAAATATTGATTGTGGTTGTATACGTTGATGACATAATATTTGAAGGGAATGAAGCTATGTGCATGAAATTGTAGAGGAAATGAAAAAAGAGTTTGAAATTTCTATGAAGCCCATCATCGCTTGGACCCATATACCCTATGTTTTGTCAATATTTGCATGACCATGCTTGGATAAATTATGCTTTTACCATATATTTTAAGATGGTTAATTATGAAAATTAGAATTAATTGTTAATATGCATGTTAGATTAGTTATCTTATGAATCGTAAGTTTTTGAGTATGTTAGTTTATCAATTGATATCTTGTATGTTATGAAATTGGAAACAATATGCTTATAATAGAATATGTGCTATTGTTTTAATTGAAAGTGAGATTTTGAATTATCGTGCAATGTGATGTTTAGATGATATTGTTGTGATTAAAAGAAAATATTTAAATTACTATGTAAGTGATTATAAACATCGTGAATTAATTTTTTAGAAGTGAAATTGATATTGTTTAGAATTGTAACAACATATTTCTTGAAATTTTCAAAGGAAAATGTGAACAATGATTATACTTATATGTATATTAAGTGTGATAAACATGTGTGTATATTATGATTCATGATATTCATATATTTTGATTTAATTGTATTGGCAGTTGGACTAATGTTTATGTGAAGTGTGTAGGTTAACCTTCAAAAGATATGGAAATTAGAGGCAACCAAAAAGAACCTTGTGTTTACTGTGTAAAGTTGACTCAACCCATATAAAAAGGGCTAGAGTCTTATGTTGCTGTGTAAATTGTTATGTGTCTTGTGACATGCATGTTGGGAGTAAGGGTTTAAATGTGTGAATTGTTTGAAATCTAAACGTGGTCTTAAAATGTAAATTTCAAATTTCTTGGTTTATGTCATTTTAAAGGGTCAAAAATATTTTATTTTAGCTAGTTTTTACTTTTTAGAGACCCTAGGCATATGACCTAAGGGTTTGGGGCCATTTTTAGGCCATACTCTTAGCCATGCTTTATTTAAGACCACTGTTAGATTGTTTGTAAGAGGGGTGACAAATTTAGAGTATGGGAGTCCATGTGGACGCCATGCCTCATAAATGAAAAAGAGGATATGGTGGTTGGGAGTCTTCTTGAGAAGGATTTGAAAGAATAGTTGGCTATGTTTTCTTTATGATTCTTAGTTAAGTGTGGAAGGAGATAGAAAAAGTTGGAGAAGGGTGAGCAAGAAATCAACAAGTTCAACTTGGAGGTTTGAGGTAGGATCCTCACTCTTTTGTTTACCATGAATGTATGTGAGTCAAATTTGTGTAGAGTTGTATAATTCTTCTTCTTTTGTTTATTTTTTTGTGGTGTGTATGTGTAATAAGTGAGTGTTTAGTTTTTTGGGTTGGCTCCCCCAATTTGGGTTGTGAGCAACCCATATGGAGGATGGAGGGGGGAGAGATCCCCATGTGCGGCTTGGTTTTCAGCTATAAAAATCAATGTGTTTCAGTTGTGGATATAATAGGTATGAGTACCCTTTTGGTGTAAACTGGGAAGTTTGGGAGAAGAAGAAAATTAAGAAGATTGTTGGTTGGGAAATTTAAGTGAGGAATTTGGTGTTATTCTGCCCCATGGGCATGATCCTCCCAGTTTCTCCCCATTAAACCATTAACTATTTTTTGTGTTAAGTTTGTCTTTCTTAAATAAATGGTTGTCATGTGTTATGTTTGTAAAGTTTTTTTATGTGTCGGGAGGGGTTGCTTGTGTGTACTTTGTCATTTTTGAAGCCTTCCAGTTCAAGGGTGGTAGGTTTTCTAGTCTAAGGTTCAGTGGTGAGCACCTATTTTCCTTAGAAGAATTTTGTTTCTATGTGTAGGATGAAATTTGAGTGACTTAGAGATTTGGAAGGACTTCTCATATTCTAGGTAGAGACAAAATACATGTTTAGTTGTGGATTTAAAGATTTAATTTATTTCCACATGGTTTTACCAAGAGTCATGTAATGATTTTTTTAAACAAGTGTTGGGTGTAATATGAAACCAAAATTTAAACAATTACTCCATTGTTTTATGTTCTGCATCACTTATGTTTCCTTTGTAAAGAATCAATACTCTATTCTAAGAGAAGAAAAAAGGGTTATCTTCTTATTTTATACCCTTTGTTAGAGCATATCTGTAAAGAAAACTAAACTTTGCACTCAATCCCCATGTGGAAGGGTTTATTCTAAATGCATCATTGGTTTATAAATTTGTTAATAGAGAAATTTGAGTATTGCTTCTTCTGAAGGAAAATGATATAATCATTTTTAGAAAAAATAATTATGATCTATCCCAATTAAAGGAAACCTCTACTACTATTTCTTTATGATACAATCTTCTTTAGAGAAAGATAATGCATGGTTGTACTTTTTGTACAAGGAAAAGAAATATCTATATACATGTAATGAAGAGAGTTTACAAGTTATGTGTCCAAACATACATGATCCCTTGATTTTAATTATGCTTGTTGTTCATGTACATTTGTAATAGAGTTGTTGATTTCAACATGTAGTTGATTCAAATGTATAAGATTATTCCCTTGTGTTACAAATAATATACTTTTTTTTCAAAGGAAACCAAAGGTTCATGCATAAAATAGATTAAAATACCATTAACAATGGGTAGGAAGTAAATACTATTAGGCTCATTCTTTTATTTAAAAGGGAAAAAAATCTAGAGTCCTTATTCTCTTACATTTGTATAAACTTGTATTCAACCAGGTCTGAAAGAACAAAATCATATATATAAAGGTTTATATAAATAAGTAAATTTTTGACATTTATCTCTGCCATAGTCACACATTAGGAAATTATAATTTCTAGAGCAATGGCAAGTCAAGTTTTTAGAGACCTATTTCACTGGAAGATGAAGTCTAGAATCAGTCTGAGAAAGTAGGATGGCTGCAAGGAGGCAGAAAATGCTCCCGATCCCAAATTCAATAGTTAGAGTTGGTTCCATAGACCTGTAGAAAAGCTCAAAAAAAAATGTAGTTGAATCTCAGCTTTTAAATGAGGCACAGGAAAGGAAGTTAATAGATCAAGAAATTAAGAGTCTCCTTGTACTATTCAAAGTAAACACTTTATAAAATAAACAAGCCTGCATTCAGAAAAAGACAGAAAATGCAATACTCAAGCGTAATAATGGAGCTCTCCCTATGGTATGGAAAACATCGAAGGAAGTATTATACCTCATTGGCATGGATCTTTTGTAGAGGGCATGCTAGGAGGATTCTGTGGGCACCTTTCCCCATGGTCCCGTTTATATTTTGCACAACTGTCCAAAATGAAAACAAACAGGAAAAATTAGTTAAATAAAACTCTTTGTGTTGATTTTGCCTGCCTCTACATAGTTTGACCCTACCATAACCCCTTGTGCTGTGGAAAAGAATAAAATGCAATAAAAGGTTGATGTGATTGCAAAAACTAAACAGAAGAAAACACACCTACCAAGAGAAGAAAAGAAAGTAGCCTGTTCAAATGAACATCAATCAGATCTCCTTCGAAACAAAGAAAATGGCTTTGCAAACTAGGCCAGCTAAAGACAAAAAAAAATTCCTTTCGAATTCATCTCCTAGATCCGTCACCCCATCAATGATGGCAGTAGCAAAGGATACAAAGTAAGCATCCTGAATGGCCCCATTTCTTGCAAGAGTTGCTTGGGCAGCGCTAGATCTAGGTAAGGAAATTAGGGCAAAGGGAAAAAAAAGGGGCTTAGATGTTAGGGTTCCTTACTCTCTTGACCCATGAATCCCATTTCCGCACCATATTTTATTTTAAAATGGATGCGAGGCAGTTATAATTAACTCCATGATATATTTAAACTTAGTAAATGTTTGCAAATTCTTCTCCATTGTGATGCTTAATGTTAGTTTATGCTATAAGCATTCCAAATAAATAATAAATAATCTGGTAGCATGTCATGTTATGGGCCTCCTAATATCAGTAGTTATATATGAATATCGTATATGTTAATGTTAGTGCCAATACAATTGCTAATCTTAATATAAGAATTAATATAGTTGTCATTTGTATAAATATTTTTATAATATTTCTATATCTAGGATTAAATAATAATAAGTAGAATAAAATAAAATATTATATATATATATATATATATATATATATATATATATATATATTTTGAAATTATTATAAAATTAATAATAATATCAAGCAAAATATTAATACTAATATTATCAGCTTATGACAATAATATTATTAATTTAACTTTAGGAGATCATAAAATATATATTTACATATAATTATAATATTAATGTGGTCATCGAGATAAATTTTATTTTATTATTCTCTTATGTTAATAGTAGTGGTCTTTGTGAACTTTGTTATAACAATAAGTAGATCAAATAATTAATTAAATATAATAATAATATTGTTGTATGGGGAAATATAGAAATCGTATAATGGAAATATGTAACATACATGTACCATAACACTGCACAACAATAATAAAAAAAAGATACTAAATCCATAGGGAGTAGGTGTTGCTTATGAGAGAGAAGTGTTACTAATTTCTCCAACTAGGATATGGGTATTAAAGTTAATGATAGTCACATAATTGACAAAATAGAAAATTAATAATAGCAAAGAAGGTAATTACCCTTAATTGAACCAAGTAATACTTTGTGACTGAAAAATGCTCCTTCTATTTGGCCATACATAGGAACATTGAGTATCAAAATAATAATCTTATTATGATGTTCATTGATTGATTAAGTGACAACTTTGGTTGTTGAATGCAATGGAGAGAAAATCGATATCTGATTAAATAATCTTGAAGTTATAAATGAACTAAAGCGTATTTAAATATTATCATATGGTAAAATCCTAGAATACTCCCTATCTTTGCTATTTCACTCTTGAATCAATATTTATATAAATTAGCTTTAGTTAATCACACCATAAACATCGATGTCACTATCATTCTCCTTAATGGAATATTCTTAATCAACCTACATATATTCTATTAGGATAATAACATCATTCAAAGTAATGTCTAGTCTAATTTTTAAACGATATTAAATCAAATAATTCTATTAGTATCACCCTACACTCAACCTTGTTACTCCCCTCACCCTACCCTTAGATGAAATGTTAGTGAGATATTTCGTTCGTTCATCATCACCCGAGATGATAAATACAATACTATGTGTGTGTGTATAGTGGGAGACTTATGGTGATTAATATTCAAAATCAATAAATAGAAAAAAAAATTGTTGTCTTTGCCCAATGTGTAAAATTTAGGTGTAGAATTATGGGCATGACAATGTCTATATTTGGGGAGATGCATTTCTTCCTTGGATTAAAAATAAATCAAATAGATAAAGGTATTTCATTTCAAAATCAAAGTATTTCAAGGAAATGTGAAAGAAATTTGGAATGGAGGATTCTAAATCAGTATGTACTCTTATTGTTACTAGTTGCAATATGAGAAAGAATGATGAATCTCCTAAGGTTGATCAAAGCAAGTATAGATCAATGATTAGAGGACTACTATATGTAACTCCTAATAGGCCAGATATCATGCATGTAGTTTTTCTTATGGATATATTTTAAGAAGATCCTGGAAAGTCACATGTTGCAACAATAAATAGGATATTTAGATACTTGAAAGTCACTCTAGATTATGGCCTATGGTATCCAAAGGAGACTGATTTTACTTTGAATGCTTACATAGATGTAGATTGGGTTGGTTGTGTGGATGAAAGAAAAAGTACAAGTTGTGGTGCATTCTTTCTTGCATGTAGATTTGTCTCATGGCTAAGTAAGAAACAAGATTTAGTGTCTTTATCTGTTGCATAGGAAGATTACATTGTAGCAGCATCTTGCTACACACAAGTGTTGTGTATGGGGAAAATATTTATGGATATTAGGGTGGTATATAATGAACCGATTTCTATCTTTCATGACAATAAAATTGTTATCAATACTTAAAAGAATATGTAATGCATTCAAGGATAGAACATATATCAATCTGATATCACTTTTTGAGAGATAAGGTTGTAAAGAATGAAGTCAGGCTTGAGTATGTGTGTACAAAGGATCAGGTTGTTCATATATTCACTAAGGCTCTTCCTAACTATACATTTTTTATCTCTAAGAGAAGATGGGGGTTATTTCCCCTCCTTGTTTGAAATAGATGCATAAGGAGACATGTCAATCTAGTGGATTTCAAAAGTCATTATTTGATCTAGACTGTTGTTGGTGGCTACCTTTCAGGGGGAGTAGGTAGTGGCATTGTTGGTTGTTGCAAACTAGAGAAGTGAAATGTTGTCATGATGCAGTGGGTGTTGATTGGTGTAGTCTAGTGTGTGCTTGTAAGGGGGGGTATACTAAGAATTAAAGGAAAGTAAATTGTAGAGTAGTCATTAGAAGGTTGAATAATTTCAAAGGAGAAACATAAGTGATGTAAATATTTTTTACTTTTCCATTGATCTCAAAGGGGGAGAGAGAATCATGTGAAAAAAAATAGTAACTACTAGTTGAGAAAGGTGATAGAATAGTATAGCTGGGAGATTGAAGACCATGTGAAAAGATAAGTTAATATGGGGAGATTAAGTTATGAGAGAAGAGAAAAGGAAATAGTTATGGAGTAGAGCTACTGTTGTAGAGATGTTGATTATTTTTCACATCATGCATTGCAATCAATGAGAAAGGAGGAGATTGTTGCAAACATGAGTAGGGTGATCCTACTATATTGGTTTACAATTTTTGGGAGATCCTAATTTTTGCTGAAATCACATAATTTTAGAAAATATAATGATTTAAGCCTTGAAAAGATCCATTTAGAGGATTCCAATTGAAGAGGGTTTGATCGAACCACCTTAGATCAAACCCGCTTGGATAGAACCCAACTAGTTTTAAACCATACCTATAACAGAGTCTCCTTTACACCTATCAAAATGCTAATAAAAAACCACTTTTGATTTATCTTTTAGTGGATCAAATGAATTCATTTAATTTTTATTTTTTAAAGTATGTAGTCCTTATTATAAGCTTCCCAAAAAGTATAATTTTAAATAAATTTAATTTTATTATTATATTTATTTTTTATTTCTTGTAAATGTAGGTTTTTCATTGAAAATTAGGCTCTCTATTCTGCACATGTGGAAAAACAGTACATTATCAATCAAATATATATATATTAGTGCACTAGATATTGAATTCCTTGATCCAACAAAAAAAATTTGAATTTTGATACATAAAAAAAAAAAGTTATGTTGTATACAATCTACCTATGACTAATTGTAATTGATTTGATTTCAAAACTTGATTAAGGAAAACATATTCAATAAAACACTATGAAACCAAATGAAAGCACTAGATATCATAGTTACAAATATAAATTCGAAAAAATAGAATTTTATCCTTCATGGAAAAAAAATTATGTTGTATACGGTGAGCATCACTCCTTAAAAATGATGTTTATTGAAAAAAACTAGTTTTCAAAGGAGATGGAAAAAGAAGTGCAATCTGATTCCAAAATTTTTGAAAAAATAATATCTAGAATCTATAGAAAAAATGTCACAAATCACTAGTTTGCATCATCTTCAAATTTCTCATGGTTTAGTCAGTATAGGTGCCCGAAAGTGAAGATTTAGTTAGAAAAAATTAGTTCACTGTCCAGTTTGGCCAAAAATTGCAAACTAGTATTCTGGGGTCACCCAGTAGTTGGTGTTGTCTTTGATGTCAACAAGTTTTTGTTGTCAAATTGGTTTCTATATGAGAAGAATATTATTTCAATGATGTGTGTAGCTATTGGCATTGTCCATGTTGTTTGCATTAATGATGCTTTGATTAGTTGCATTATGTTTTCATTAGTAAGCTACTAGTGTCAACCTCTAGTGTTTCTTTGATACGCTTCTTTCTATAGATATATGATTGAGGAAGTGATGAAAATGATGAGGATAAGTTTTTGGTGCTTGGTTTCCAAGTGATTTTAAGAATGTTTGATAAAAAGATGAAACAATGAGTTGTAGTGTTATTTTAGGTTGTAGAGTAGTGTTCTTGCATCACATTTTAGATATGTTTATTAAAAGAGTTTAGAAGGGTTATATCCAAAAAAAATTGTGCTAGATCATTGAGAAGAGAGAGTTGTGTTCACTAGTGTGTGAACTATGTATTGCAGATGTGACTAGGAGAAATGTTTTTGCTCCATTTTACTTTGTAGTTTGGTTTTAGGTCTTGTAAATCTAAAGGCATGTTGATAGGGTTGGTATCTTTCTTTAGTAAAATTTGTTCAAGGTTAGGTGATTTTGAAGTTAGTTTCTTAACTTAGAGTGTATGGAAAAAAATTTGAGTATACTAGGTGTGCACATTCTTCAAGTGAAAGTTGTTGTGAAAGAGTTTTTTGGATTTCAGGGTATCTATGGAATATTCTAGATTATTTTTAGGTAAAATTTTCTTTCTATGAGTTGTTGAATTAGAGGAAGCATGTACTTAAAATTTTAATGGTGTTTACATGTGTAACAATTGACCTTGGTGTCTACACTAATTATGATGGATGTTTATTGTTTGTAGAAGCATGTTGTAGCATGATGTTATAGATTTGGGTCCCATATAAGGAGTGGTGTGGTCCGCCTTAAATTCAATTTTCCACAAAAGTGTTTTGTTCCTAAATTTGCATGGTTGAGGTGTATAGCCGACCTTGGAGAATGATTTCAAGGTTGAAGATAATATAATATGAGTTGAGTTGTTGAGGGATGTGAAGGTCAACAAGTATGATGTCAATGATGTGAATTACAGAGTATTAGTGTGCAAATTTTAGAAGTGCTTTGCAAGCTTTCATGTGTTAGATTATTGGATGTAGTGAGGAAAAGGTGTCTACAATTCTTCAATTAAGCTGTGAAGGTGTTGGTGATATTGTGGTGGATTTATCTACTGCATTGAGATGGATTTTTATATGTAATATTCTTCTCTATCTTCTTTTCTATTTTGGCAATGAGCCTTTGTTAGTGAGCCCTTCTTTCCTTGGGCAATGAGCCCTATGAAAATGAACCCTTTTTGTTTGGTGTTGATATTAATTTATATTGTGAGCTAATCCTCATTGTGGTTTTTCCAATCTTGACTTTTCTACGTAAATCTAGTGTTCTCTTGTGCACGGTGTTGATTTGATTCAGTTTATGTTATTTACTTTTCATGGTAAATCATTATAACAGATTAAGGGTTAATTGAAGTTTTTAAAGTTTTAAGGTACAATTGTTTCACCCCCCATCTCAGTTGTCTTATGCATTCAACATATTATATTCAAGAAGAAGAAGAAGAAGTGGAACCAAAACACTTCCAACCTAATATACATAACATGACAAGGTGGTAAAATGTTCCAAACAATACATAATGGAATAATAGCAAGAAGAATTAGTTGCTTTAAAAAGTATGAAGTTAGAATTCTAAAACACCTTGCATCCATAGCGATACAAAAGGACTTAGTGGCTAAACTAAAGTAATGGGGAAAGTATTGGAATAAACAAAAGCAAGTCAATTGGCTACCAGAGGACTAGAATTGGAAGAATGGTCCATTGATAAATATACAATTGAATGATCACAAAGTAAAATATTATAGTAGATTTAGGATTTGGTCACCTAAATATCATTTCATCCACCACATGGAAATAATTGGGGACACCCAAGCTTGTAAAAACACTAATGAAGATAAGTCTTGTTGATGGTTCTAGAATGCCAAATTTTGAAACTTGGAATACTTTTGAAATAAATGTTAAAGGGATAAGACCATTGGTTGAATTTGAAGTTGTTGAAATGAAGGATCCATTTAACACCTTTCAAGCATTGCTTAGATTAAGATGGTTTTTCAATGGTAATGGTATAGTAGACTCTTAAAAAATATATATTTCACTCGTAGATGATACCAGAGTTGTGTGTATTCCATTAGGAGAAGTGGATAATAGATCCTATATAGAAGAATTGGTACATGAAAATGAATGGGGAGATATAAAAAATATCTACACTATTTGCTAATTTCTAGATAGGGAAGAGAAAGAATAAAATCCAAATAATGAATGGAATTCAAGTTAAATAATGAAAATTTTAGCATAGATAGTGATGAATTCTTAGAAGCATGGATGCATAATGAACCAGAGTTGAAATCCTAGAGAGTTTATGGATTCTATTAAGTATTCATTTTTTAGAGTCATCCTCTAGAATTTATGGACAACATCGAAATTTCCAAGACATGAGACTCCAAGAAAGAATCTATTTTTGGCATTGATTATTTTCTTATTGAAATATTATGGAGAGGTATTCCCTAAAAGTTCAAAGAGATGAAGGATAGTAAGGAAGAAGAAGGTACTTTTAAAATTGAAGTAGGTGAAGGATTCATAGATTCTTGAGATTCTTTATATAAAACCAAATTAAAACACATGTGAGAAAATCTAAGAGAATATTAAATTCATGATTATATAGGGGACTACAAATAAAAACCATCACAATCACTAAAACCTAGAAAGGACAACACATGGCTATCTGAAAAAGACAACAAAACAACACTGAATAGGAAGGACATCACAAATGTAATAGAAATAATGTACAAAACATGTAACTACAAACTAAAACACTTAACAATCATATCATAGTGTATTATAGTGTACCATATTATATGTTGTAGCATCATAAATTGTCACCTTTGACAACTTCACACTTTGTTTTTCTCCCCCTATTGAATGCACAAGCCAATTGAGTGAGGGGTGAGTTATTTGTACATTAAAACATCAAAACCATTATTAACCTTTATATCAAAATTAAACCTTAAACCCTTAACAACACTTTAACCCTTATCATGCATAAATTGAAGGTAAACATGAGAAATAGTAATGAAAACACATCAAACACATGAGAAAACCAGATTTACATGGAAAGCTCAAGAAGAGAAAAAGCACAATGAGGATTAACTCACAATATAAAGTAATTTCAATACCAAATACAATAGGCCCACTACCAAAGGGCTCACTCCCCAAAAGAAAAGAAGGGATCACTACCAATGGCTCAATACCAAATCAAAAAGAAGATTATTACAATGATAAATCCATCTCATAGCAACAAAAAAGATCCACCATTGCTTCACTAGAACATTCACACTCTCTTTGTAGAATGTAGACAACCTATTCTCATTGCTTACAATATTCTTAGGAATTAAAACTCACACTGCATTTTGTTCTTTCACACTTCATATCTTTTCACTACACATCACACACTTCACTACTTGATTCTCTATCAACTCAACACATTTATACCATCCTCAACCTTGAAAACTATTGAAAAGGTTAGATAAGCACCTCAACCCTACAAATTTAAATTAGGTTGACACCAAAATATTCCTATGGTGGAAAGTAATGAAGGAGTACCACAACACACCTTAACTTGGACCAAAATCCACTCATACATGCCACACCACATTTCTACAAACATTGAAGCATATATGTAATTAGTTCAAGCATCCAAGGTCAGTGGAACCTATGTTAACACCATTAAATAGTTAGGTACATGCTTCATTTGATCCAAAGATGACTCATGGACCACTCACAACACTTAAACACCATCTAGAATATTCCATTAACACCTTGAAATATAAAATCTCCTACACAACATCATACACCTTAAGAAAATATTCATCATCCACAACTAGCTAACCATTCACACACTACAACACCTGAATCCACTCTTGAGGAGCACCAAAAAAAATGAAAAAAATTGAAAATGGAGATAGATATGAAAAATATAATCACACCCTTAGATCTGAAATACCAATAACCAAACTATAGAGAAGTATGGAGCAAAACAATTTCTCCTAGAGAACACTGCTTTCATAGTTCACACATTTGTGAACATAACTTTCTCTACACAACAATCCAAGACAAGAAATTTTTAATATAAAACCATTGAAAAATTATAATCAACTTATCCAAATGACATAGATATATCTTCTACCATGAAGAAGTGCGGAGCAAAACCAAATCATTACTCTGCTATATTGAACACTTCTCTACCACACTATTTTCTCTTTTCTTCAAATTTTCTCAAAAACACTTAGAAACCGTGTACCATAAAATTATACTCTTCATATGGAATACCTTATCAATAACTCAACCACACAAAAGAGGTTGAACATCCACCAATAAAATATTATCAAAGAAACACCAGAGGTTGACACTAGTAACACTACTAATGACAACATAATGAAGCTAGTCTAAGCATCATTATAAACTTCCAAAAATCTCTCCATAGACCTATTGGCATCAATGTAACAACCTAGAACTATTGAAATCAATGAAAACATACAATCTACTCATACTTCCAATCATCTCACCCTTTTTCATCTATGGAAACACATGATTTGAAAAACCACAAACAAAAAACACAATAACTTTGACTACCAAAACAAATAATATACCATAGTACACACTACTCCCTCACACAAGCATCAACTCTTTTCCATCCTCCTTACTTCATAAGGTTTTTTAGTTAACTCTCCCTCAAAGGAAACACCTAGAAGGGACAACATTTGCATTGCAATGACATTTTCATTTACTACATTCTATTTTCTTCACACTTTTTTAGCACACTACATAACTTCATCAAATAGAAAAAATTGCAAATATCCACATAATAACAACACTTACTCCTAGGTATGTGCATGATCATGATGGGCCAAAAAGTGGCAATATGATGGGTATGTGGTTGACGACATTTTTTTTACCCAAAATTGATGAAATGAAAAGGGTTTTTATAGGAGATTCTCAGTTTTCCACCAATATAAATTATGCTTTACTTTGAATTTAATAAGTAATTATTATTCATTTTCTATTCAAATTATGACTAAAGTCTTGATTGATAGACTAATTGAAAACATCTATAACTTTCAAACAGTATCACATTTTTGAATCAAATATGTGTCACATTCTATGCTTCACATACAATAGGATTTAAAAAGAAAATTGAATTTGTGAAGTTTTGACCAAGTTAAGGTGGTCAAACACATGAGTTTTATATTTTTAAAAGTTGTAATAAAAATTCATAATTAATTATTTACTAGGAAAAAATTTACAAAAAATATGCATCACATCAAGACATGAGTCCTCTATTTATATCTAAAATATTATAAAAAAATATTATCATTTTATTGTGATTAGGTTGGTCGATAGACACCTACTTCTTATTTTTTCCCCTAAATTTAAGTACTATTGCATTGAAATCTCAAAATTTCACCAAATAGATTTTTTATTTTTAAACAAACCTAGTATTTTAGAAACTACATTGAATTTTCTACAAATTCTATTATTACATATTTTTGAAATAATATAGATAACTTATTCAAATTTTTACAGCAAGTTACCTAACTCTAATTTTTTTGATTTTTTTGCCAGTTAAGGGCTTGTTTTTTCCATGATGATCCTGCACATACCCTCCCCCTGACTACAACAACCAATAATGCTACTACCTACCTCCCTTGAGAGGTAGCCACCAACATTAGTCCAAAATAAGGAATGAATCTGGAAATTCATTGGATTGATGCATATCCTTATGCATCTTGTTAAAAGGAGGGAAAACAATATCCAAATTCTCTTGGAGATACTCAAAAGTATCCTTAAGAATGGCCTTCATGAGGATATCTACAACTTGATCCTTTGTATGCACATACTCTAGTTGTACCTAATTATTTGTAACCTTCTCTATTAGAAAGTGATACCAGATTGAAATATGCTTTGTCCTTGAATGCATTACTAGATTCTTTGAAATATTAATAGCACTTGTATTATTACATAAGATAGAATTAGGTTCATCATATACCATTATGATATCCTTCAAATTTTCATTCATCCATAACACCTATGTGTAGCATGATGCTACTACAATGTATTCTACCTTTGTAGTAGATAATAACATTGAATCCTACTTCTTGATTAGCCAAGACACCAAACTACTTCCAAGAAAGAATGCACCACCATTTGTACTTTTTTTTCATCCACACAACCTACCCAATATGCATCTATATAAGAATTCAAAGAGAAATCAATATCCTTTTGATACCACAAACCATGTTCTAAAGTTCCCTTCAAGTATCTAAAAATTCTCTTTACTGCTGCCACATGTGACTCTTTAGGCTCTTCTTGAAATCTAGCAACAAGAGAAACTGCATGGATGATATCCAATTTAGTAGCAATTATATTTAGAATTCCTCCAATTAGTGATCTATACTAGCTCTAATCAACCTTAGGAGATTCATCATTCTTGCTCAATTTGTAACTAGTAACCATAGGAGTACATACTAGTTTAGAGTCTTCCATCCCAAACTTCTTCAACATCTCCTTGAAATACTTGGATTTTGAAATAAATATACCTTTCTTTTTCTAATTAATTTGAAGTCTAAGGAAAAAAAATTATCTCCCCAAACATAGACATCTCAAACTCTTTTTGCATCTCTTCTACAAATCTCTTGCACATTGCTTTATCACCTCCAAATATTATGTCATGAACATACAAAACCATAGCCAATATTTTATATTTCTCTACCTTAAAGTAAAGATTACTATATGTGGTAGCTTTATTGAATGCTTGTTGGAACAAGTACCCATCCAATCTTGCATATGAAAATCTAGGAGATTTCTTGAGTCCATATAATGCCTTTTTCAATCTATAGACCATATCAGGATTATCTAATAATTGAAAGCCTTCTAGTTGTTCAATATAAACCACTTCTTCTAATTCACTATTCAAGAATTTAGACTTCACATCCATTTGATAGAATTTTTGAATGCACACATGACAATTGAGAGGGAGGGTGAATTAGTTGTACATTAAAACATCCAAAACCTCATAAACATTAAAATCCTCAACAACTTAATTAACCCTTAATCAATTAGAATGATTTAGCATGAAATAAAATAACAAAAATTGAAAAAAATCAGCACCATACAAAATAGAACACCATATTTACATGGAAAACCCAAGAAGGGAAAACCATGGTGATAATTAGCTCACAATATAAAGCAATTGCAAGACTAACTATAAAAGACACTACCAGAGGACTCACTCCCCAAAAGAAACAAAGGGCTCACTACCGGATTACAAAAATAAAAAATAAAAAATGTTATAGTGATAAATCCATCTCAATGCAATAGAAAAATCCACCATGGCATCACAAACACATTCATAGTCACTCTAAATATTGTAGACACCTTTTTCTCAATGCTTCTTATAGACTAACTCATTGTTGTTCACATTGATCTTCACAAATTTACACTTCATAACTCTACAATTCTCATCATACACAACACAATTCTCCATCAACTCAACTCTATTTTATACATTTTCAACCTTGAAAACATTATCCAAGGTTGATTATGCACCTCAACTATGAAAATTCAAATTAGGTCGCTACAAAACATTCCTACAATGGAAATAAATGAAAGTGGACCACATCATACCTTAACTTGAACCTAAATACATTCATACATGCCATGCCATGCTCCCACAATCACCAAAGAAAATTCGTAATCAGTATAAACACCCAAGGTCAACCAAACCTATGTTAAAACTATTAACATTTAAGTACAACCTTCCTCAAATAAAAAAATGACTCGTGGACCACACACAATGCTTTCAAACACAATCTAGAATATTTGAAAAATAGCCTAAACTCCAACAAATTCCTTCGCAACAACTTTCACTTGAAGAATGTACACACCCTATACACTCAAACAACCTTACACACATTGTTACTCAAGAAACCAACTTTTGAAGCACCAAACAACAAATAACTTTGATTCTAGGTAGATATGATCATTATCAGCACACTTGCAAAATCGTAAGACCGGAAGCTAAATTGTGGAGAAATGCAGAGCAAAACAATTTCTCCCAAACACTACTGCAACATATAGTTCACACACTGGTGAACACAACTCTCTCTATACAAAAATCCAAACTTAGAAAGTCTAAATATAGATCCTTTTAACACCTCTAACCAACATATCCAAACCACATAGTAATATCTTCAACATAGAAGTTATGTAGAGAAAAATGAGAGTGTACAAATTTGTATACCAGAACACCTCTACAACACACTATTTCCTCTTTTATTCAAATTTTCTCAAAAGAAATTGGAAACAAAGCACTAGAGAAACATACTCATCATCTTCAACACTTCCTCATCATCAATAACATCCACAAATTTAAAATCTTACCAAATAAACAATAGAGATTAACAATTCAACATCAATAATACTTACTAATGACAATGTAATCTGACTTATCAAAGCATTAACACAACCAATCATCAATGAAAACACAAGCATAAGCTTGCAACAATCTCCCCAAGCTTGTTGACATCAATTACAACACCAAATACTCATACTTGTAACAATCTCCCCCTTTGTTATTAATGGAAACACATGATGTGAAAAACCATAAACAACAAACATAACATCTTTGATCACCAACACCCTACTCCATATCAATTCTCTCTTTCTCTATCCCCCTTATATCATAATCTCCCTTTTCTCTCTCCCTTTTTCAAATGAACATTTTTCTCATTACTTTCTCTCCCTTTCTTATTTGATTTTCACATATCTTCCTCTCCCTCTTTGAAATCAATGGTAAAAGACAACACAAACACATTTCTTTCTCCCTTTGACATAAAAAATACATACTTTCTTTTATTACTACTCTACATACACTCCCTTATGAGAACACAAAAAATTGCATCAATCATCAACCACTACACATATCCTTTGACACATATGACAATGGAGAAGGGTGAGTGTAGGATCATAGGGGTAAAAAAAGTGGCAATATGACAAAAAAGTGGGTGACAACTTTTTTTATTCAAATTTGATGAAACGAAAAGGGTTTTTTGATATTTTTTTAACTTTCCGCCAATATAAGATATGCCTTATTTGTAATTAAATTGATAATTATTATTGATTTTCAACATGCATTCTGATTACAGTCCTAATTAATAGGTTGACTGAAAAACATCTATAATTCTTAAATGATTTAACATTTGTTGAATCCAAAAGATGCAACACATTCTATGCTTCCCATACTATAGGATAAAAAAGAAGAAAATTTGAATTTCATAAAATTTTGACCAAGTTATGGTGGTCAAAAAAATAAGTTTTAATATTTAAAAAAATAATAATTAAAAAAATCATAACTAATTATTTACTTGGAAAAAAATTACAAAAAAATGTGGCACATTCGAGAATGTGTCATCTACTTATATTGAAAGTTTTTAAAAAAATTATTATTTTTTTCTTATACCTAGGTTGGTCAGACATACACATGCTTTTTATTTTTTCCTGAAAATTTAGTACTATTGCATTGAAATTTCAAATTTTCACCAAATAGATTTACTTTATTTCAAAAAAGGACTAGTATCTTAGAAACTGCATTCAAATTTATATAATTATTTTTTTTTGTTAAAAGGATCTTGGCCTATATATATATATTTAAAATAAAATCTTTTACATAGTGTTTACATTTGATTGAGAAAAAATCTAAATTGACCCCCAAACTTCCATTGAGATAACCACTTTTAATTACATGCAGAGGGGAAGGATTGCAAAAATAAATTAGCAATATATGAAAAATTCAAGCAAGAACAGAGTCTCTAGAAAGCTTATGGATAAACATCTTCACCACTTCCATGCTTCCACAAAACCAAACTGCATATAAACTAGCCCAATAAAATCTTACTAATGACCAATATACTACTCCTCCATACACTCCACTTGAACCAAATTCTCATCTTGAGCCATGAGCAAAAAATTCATATCTTGTAATTGTTTCCATCTCTATTTGGACCCAACGAGCCAATTTCAGGCGAGTTACAATCCCATGACCCACCATGTTGGCATCCTCTACACCATTGCAAGCAACTACAATCTCCAAGTGACCTTCATTAGGAACATAATACATCCCTCAATCTCTCAGTCCAATAAGAGAAGCATTAAGAAGAGGATGAGGGGAATGTGCTCTAAGAAAGGAAACATCATAGTACTTCTCCTTAATGTCCATGTCCATAGACACACAAATTTTTCAACAATTTTTCCTTAGAGCCCTCAACAACATGTTATCACTTCTAAATTACAGTTCTAGTTTAATAGAATCATAAACCTCCTAAATTCCCTGGCGATGCCTAATAAAATCTCTACGAAACAAACCTTATATATACCCATCCCCATTGAAAATATTGTAACCTTGGATGACAACTAAAACATCATTGTTTAGAAGAAACTGGGGTTTGACAAATTGATCTACCATTAACATTACATCTCGTAGATATTGCAATAAATCCATGATGTTCGATAGAAAAACAAAGAGTACTTGAGATGAGAAGATTATCCTTCTTGCACACGAGCTTGTCACCTCCATGTCAAGCATTATTCAAATAGCTTCCTCAACCATAGGGAAATCTAAATTGAACACCATTTTCAAACAATCATGGGAGAGATACTCCTCAAAAGGATGCTCCCAAGGTTGCACCTTCATATTTACTCTTAGATTCCATGGTTTAAAGGCCATCTTACTATTTTTCAACACACTCCTTTCACACCTTTTACCACATAGATAGCTGACACAGTCAGAATAAATGCTAATTGCAGAATTTCAGATAATTACATTTTGTTGTTACATATTTTTCAAATTATGTTAATAGCTTATTCAAATTTTAATTTCAAGTTGCCTAACTTTGTTTTTATGAATTTTATTGCCACTTAAAGGCCTAGTTTTGACCCCCATGATCCTGCACTGACCCACAACACCAACCTGCACCAATATTTACTCCATGTAACTACAACAACCAATAAAGCAACTACACACTCCCCCTGAGGGTAGCCTCCAGCATCATTTCAGGAAAAAGAATGAATCTCAAAATCCAATGGATTGATACATATTCTTGTGCATCTAGTTTAAGGAAGCAGGGGTAATAACCCCTAAGTTCTCTTGGAGATACTCAAAGTATCCTTAGGAAGATCCTTAGTGAATATATCAGCAACCTAAGCCTTTGTAGGCACATACTCAAGCTTCACTTCATTCTCTGCAACCTTCTATCTCAAAAAGTGATATTAGATTGAGATATGTTTTATCCTTACGTGCATCACCCGATTCTTTGAAATGTTAATAGAACTTGTATTGTCATAGAAGATGGAAGTTCGTTCATCATATACCACTCTCATATGCTTCAAGGTTTTCCTCATCCACAACACCTATTTGTAGCAATATTTTTTTGTAATTTATTCTACTGCTACAATAGATAAAGATATTGAGTCTTTTTTCTTGCTCAATCAAGACACTAATTTTCATCTAAGAAAGAATGCACCACCACTTGTACTTTTTTTGTGATCCACACAACTTTTCCAATCAACACATGTATAAGAACTCAAATAAAATTCTATATCCTTTACATACCACAAACCATGTTTCAGAGTTCCCTTCAAATATTTGAATATTCTCTTCACTACAACAACATGTCGCTCTCTAGGATCCTCTTAAAATATAGCCACAAGACAAACTACATGCATGATAACCAATCTAGTAGCATTTATATATAATAGTCCTCCAATCATTGATCTTGTAGTGTAGGAAAACGTATCCCTTTATAGTTTCACACTTGTTTGGGCCCTCCCTATTAAAATTTTCCTTCTTTATGCCTTATTTGGTCCTATTTTGCACCCACAAGCCCGATTTAATGCATTTTTTGAGGATAATCTCGACACTTACCAAATGACCAATCATAATTCATGTTTTTGGGTTGTGTGCTCTAGATCTAGTGATCTAGGACTCATATGCCACCTTGGGAATATGAGTCCCACTTGGGTCTTGGGGCTTGGTTTCAAATATTGCATTGAACTTAACATTTCTGGAAGTTTGTGTCATGTGTTTAAGACATTGGGACTCATACAACCCAACTATATTATGAGTCCCACTTTAACTAGGACATAATTTAAATAAAATTCTTGGTGGGATTTTATTATCCTAGATCAGATACCAGTTTGTAGTGTTGTAATTTTGGGAAATTTTGCATAAACAAGTATAAATACAATGTTATTACACATAATTTATCCTAAAAAGAGCTAGAAATTTTTTAGGAAATCAAGAGTAATTTCACAAGAGCATTCAAGAGAAAATCATCAAGCATTTTAGAGCATCAATTAAGGATTCAAGCATCATGTCAAAGTTCTCATGCATCATGTGTATTTTTGAGCTAACATTTGTGATGTAGGTTTTCATGATTCAATCAAGCATTCAAGACATTATCTCATATCAAGATCAAGATTCAAGATCCAAATCCATTGGAGCCATTTCACACAAGATTTCAGCCTTAATTTCAAGGGTTTGGTGACTTGCAACATTGAATATTTTTCATTCGTCATTCCCTCATTCTATTTCATTTCATTTCAGAGTTTGATTGCCAAAATGGGGTTTGACCAAGGCAAACCCATATCCACTAGCACAAAAAAAAATTTCCCTCTTCATGTGTGATTGAAAATCTAGGTGATTCACAACTTAAAGATCCTTAGAGGAAAAATTTGCAAGATTGAAGAAAGTTATCAAAGTTGTCAAGAAGTTGTCATCTTCACAAAAACTTGTGTATAGACTAGAATTCAAATTTTTAGACTTGGAGATCGGACAAGACAAAAACTATAGGAGATCACTTGAGGCTACATAAGTTTTAGTCAAACCATAATACTAGGACTAAATTGTCCCTCTGAGTGTATGAGTCCTAGTATACCTCTTTTTAGCAGTTTTCTATAGATCTTGATTTGTCATCTAAAGATTCTAGATTCTACCTAGATTCTAGTACTAGGACTAAATCACCTAGTTTGGTGTATGAGCCCTAGTTCAATTCAAAAAGAATATCTTTAGAGTTACAGACCTTTCTTAGAAGACACTAGCTTTCCAAGTTCCTTTCTATCTGATTTCTACTTGATCATTTGATTTAAATTTTTCAAGTTTCTACAGTTTAGTGCACTAGGCTTTGCATATTTCCTTTGAAACTTCACTTTAATGGTGAACCACCCCATTTAATCACACATAAGGAAACCACCCCTTTTTGTATTCCTTCCCTCAATTGATTCACTTGGTTGAGGTCCATCTTGGTTTCCTAATGAACTAAAGTGCAAAATAGGTCCCCAAAGTTGTCCATCTCCTAAAAGGTGGACACATATATTTCCCTCAAATCTATACTTGCACTGATCAGCCTTAGGAGATTCATCATTCTTACTTATCTTGCAACTAGTAACCATAGGAGTACATATGAGTTTAGATTCTTCCATTATAAAAAAGTTCAACATTTTCTTGACATAATTTGATTATGAAATGAGTATACCATTTTTTGTCTAATTGATTTGTAGCCCAAGGAAGAAATTCATCTCCCCAAACATAAACATCTCAAAATATTTTTTCATCTCTTCTACAAATATTTTTCACATATCTTCATTTCCTCCAAATATTATATCATCAACATGCGTGCAACCATAATCAAGATTTGATCTTTTTCAACTTGGAAAAAAAGATTATTATCTGCAGTACCTTTACTGAAACCTTGTTGTATTATGTACTTATCCAACCTTGCATACCAATCTGTGGGAGCTTGCTTCAATCCATATAATGTCTTGTTTATTCTACAGACCATATTTGGTTTTTTTGATAACTGAAATCCTTCCAGTTGTTCGATGTATACCTCTTCTTCCAACTCACCATTCAAGAAAAAGACTTCATATCCATCTGATAAACCTTCAAACCTTTAGGCACTACAAAAGTGAAAACATCCTGATATCTTCCATTCTTTGCATCAGAGAAAATTTATCCTAAAAATATATTCCTTATACTTAGCAGTAGGCCTTACACACAAGCCTTGCCTTTTTTCTTACCACTTCTCCATTCTCATTCATTTTGTTCCCGAATACCCACTTTGTTCCAATAACATTCATGTTTGTTGGTTTTGGGACAATTCTCAAGTCTAATCATTCTCAATCTACATTAGTTCTTCTTCCATATCCTTGATCCAATACTCATCCTTGCATGCTTTAATCATTATTTTGGGTTCAAATATAGAGAGTAAAAATAGTATTACTTATTCTTCAGTCATAGCATATTTTCTTCTTGTTAACACACCCTTTCTTTTGTCACCAATTATTTTATCTTCAAAATGATTCTTATACACATACTTAGGAGTCTTATGGATCTTTTTTGAAGATTCTTCCTCTTCAATATAAACTTATTTCTCCTTCCCTTCATCTCTATCATTTTATTTGTAAGAGGAATTATCTACTTCATAGCTAGCTATCACAACATAATTTTTCTGTAAGCCTTCATCCACTTTGAGATTTGCACTCTTAATTTTTTTTAGTCTCTTGTAACATCAGTAAGATTTTCTTCTTGTATAATATCAAAGAAAGATACCTTAATCAAATCTTGTATCAAACATTCGTAATTTATATTCATCTATTCTGATATAGCACTTGCTTTCAAACACTCTAAAGTATTTGATAGTAGGAATCCTTCCATACCACAACTCATACAATTTTTTTGCACTATTTTCTCTTGCTTGAACTCTATTAAGAATGTAGACAACAGTATGAATTGTTTCTCTCTATTAGACTTCCAGTAGGTTTGTATCTTTCAAAATTGTTCTTAATTTATCTTCATCTCTTCTAACATAGCACATTCTTTGCAGATAGCATTGATATGCTTTGTAATCCTTGTCAGATCTCTCACAACTTGAATTAATTTTATACTCACCAAGTTATCAAAATTAATGTGACACATCCTTCTATGCCATAGAAAACTTTCATTAATCTTAGTCATAAAGCAATGATCAACAACACCTTTAAGTTGATAACCTTTCCAATTTTCCTTCAAGTAGTAATCATGTAGTTCCAAAGACTTTTTTGATCTCACATCCATCATCCTAAAATATAATATTATATCCTTTTCTACCCATTTTTCCAACACTCGAAAGGTTATGTCTCAAACCCTTAGCATAAAGAACAACATATGTATTATGTTTGCCATAAAAAATAATTGAACCTTTTCCACATCTTAGCATATGTATCATCACTAAGCTTTACTAGACCTCCCTCATATTTATCAAGTTTAAAAAACTTACTTTTGCCACTGGTCATAAGATTTTAGCATCCACCATCAATAATTCAATAGTTCTTCTCTTTTCTAGCATAAAAATTAGTCACCATAGTTCCTTCATTGTTATTACCTACTTTCATATCACTTTCCTTTACACACCTCTAAGAGTTAGAAAAATTAGTTCCATCTTTAATAGCCATGAACAAGCATTCACTATCCTCATCATCTACAAAATTTGATTCATCATCAGATATACTACCATATTCTCTAATATAATAACTTTTCTTAATTTCTTTACCTTTTTTTCTTTATTCTTGTCATTTAAAGATTTTTTTGAACATCTTGAAGCATAATGATCAATCCTACCATATCCAAAACTCTTCAAAGGAAAATTACCTCTATATTTACTAGTACCCCTTTTCATTTTCCTCACAAATCTTTTTTCAACATTATCGAGATCCTCCTCATCTAAATCCTCCATCGTTTTTTATTTTCCAACCTTTAAAGAAGTCTCAACTTTGGAATTACTTGTACCAAATTCTCTCATTTAAAAACTAGATATAGCACCATACAATTGATCTCTAGAATATTTTCTTAGATCTTGAACTTTCTTGATAGCATAAAAATTCTAACTATAAGATTTAGGAAGAGTTCTTAGTACCTTTTATACCACTTCCTCTAATTGAAGATTTCAACAAAAATCTCTAATGGAATTGACCACTTCATCCACCTTCTTCATGTAGCTCATAATACTTTCATCTTCAAAAATCCTTAGGTTCTCAAATGTGATCTTTAAATTTTGTATCCTATCTTGCTTTACCTTGAAATCTCCTTCATAAATACTTTCCAACTTTTCCTAGATAGATTTAGTAGATTTCAAATGCATAATTTTCACAAGTTTAGTGCTAGAAAGACCACTTAAAATAGCATAATACCTTGATTTACCATTGTTCTCATAGGCCTTGATCTCATCATCGGTACTTGGACCACCTGTAGGTATAGTATTTCTTGTCTCAATAGACTTCCAAACTCCAAATCCAAGAGATAACAAAAAACCTTACATCCTTATCTTTGAGAAGCCATAGTCTATTCCATAAAAAAAAGGAGCATCCCTTTTGTGTGCCATCCTACATCTACCTCAAGTAGTTAAGCTTTCTTCCAAGTCAGCTTGCTTTGATACCAATTGTTGAATGCACACAAGACAATTGAGAGGGGGTTTTTCATAGAGCTCCCAAAATTTTGCAAAATTATGAGAAAACCATAATTTGAGTCATGGTTTTTTAGCTCTGTAATCAAAATGAGCTATGGGTTTGGCTGTAAACCCTAAGTTCATAGGTATCCCATTCTAAAACCCTTCAATGTTACAATTCTACAATGACTTGTTCCTTTCGGTCACTGGTTAAGTAAGTCATAACCTAAGCCTTCAAGCACATTTGGTTATGAGACCCTTTGGTTAGGAAAGTCGGTCTCTTCGCACATAGTCTCACACCAAATTTTTTTAAAGTTGGGCCAATTATTTTTAATGGGATTTAGTGGTCATCCTCAAGGTTTTTATTATTGTTGGCCTAGTCCTGGCCCCTCTTTATGACTAATGTTTAGTGTGTGTAGGAAGGTGAACCATTGGAGATGGAGATTTAATCCCTGCCACCCATCACACACCGCATGGGCATTTATGGGGAGTCTTCCTAGAGTGTACGAGGTCTACGAGATGTTGACGTGTGTCCCTATTGTATGGAGCTCAACCCATGTACAAATGTCAAGTAACCGATGATGATGAGATCAACAATCATTGTGTAGCTTTTGGATTTAATCTAGGTTGTTCATCACATACCTCACAGTATTTCATTAATGTTTTCCAAACAACTTGTGAGGTATGCGAATTGTTGAAACATGGTATTTTTTGACCACCATGAAGAATATGGTAGATCCCATGGAGGGGGTGATGTGGATCTGAGTCAGTATCCTCTCATTGGCCAAGAGATGATGAGCCATGGTATTGGGTTTTCAAACCTGTAATGGGTGAGATCGATGGTAATTGTGTAGCTTCTAGATTTAATCTTGTCCATTCATCACATACCTCATGGTATTTCATTAATGCCTACCAGATAACTTGCGAGGTATGCAAATTGTTGACACATGGTGTTTTTCAACCACCATGCAAAATATGGTAGATCCCGTGGAGGGTGTGATGTGGATCCCAATCAACATCCTCTCATTGGTCAGGAGATGACAAACCATGGTACTGGTTTTTCAAACCTGTTTTGACCGTGTTTTAGCTACATGATCCTCCATCTCATTCTGATATTCATGACCAATATTCAAAACTCAACACACACATGTGATAGCCATTTTTTTCTACAACCAGTGAAGCATTAATGGTGTTCTCAGTTTAGGAGTGATTGAGTCAATTCCTTGTGTTTGCAAGGAATTAATTCCTATCCATTATAAGGAATGATACGTTGATCTCTTGGTACCTGGGTGATTAATAGTGAAGAAATCATTTCCAACAATTAATTTTTTATTCAAGCCTGTGATGACGAAGTTGATGAGTAGATACCATCAGGCTTTCTTGATAAATACAAATGAGGTGATAGCTATTTTCACCATTGTATTTAGCAATTGGCATCTCTCTTATTTCATGCAAAGTGAGGAGTGTGCAGGTGTGAGTTTGAGAGGCTACCAGGTAGTGAAAATGAGTAAGCTAGTTGCTTCCACAATCCCAGTTAAAAGGTCACCTATACTTAATTTGTAGAGGCATCAAGATGATATTTCTACATGTGATCATGAGGCACCTGAATGTGCTCCATTTGCAAAAGAGAGGGCCTTTGTTGAGAAGCCTTTGTATATTCCCCTTAGATGTAGTAATAGACTAAAACATCAAGGCGTTGTTGCAAAGAAGGTGGAAGAAAAGGGAAAGGATCTTGTATTATTTTCCTCTGGAGTCTGCATGAAGATAAGGTATCGATGTGGCTCCTATGGGAGGCAAATTTTTTGAATTTCTATTACATACAACTCTTTAGAGAGCATGATAGAGATAGACTCAGGTTACAAGAAATACCTCGATGATAGAACCGTGCCATAGTCCTATAGTCCCAGGGATGGAAGTGTTGTTGGTGTCACCATTGTTCATCAAAACTCCAAGTGGGCACGATGGTTCTATTCTAGACAAGGACAAACATGAAGAGGGTGTTGAGTTTTCTTCTTCACCTCATGCAAGGAGGCGTAGTGGGCATGTGTATCATGGGTTGGGTGTTGGTGTTGGTCGTGCATCTAGTTGAAATAATTGGTGTGTCAGCTTAACAATTTTTGTGTTAATTGATAAATTTGTTATGGTGGTTGCTCCTGTTCCTTGTGTGTGGTGGTGATTTTTTGGCTTTTTATGCTGACTGTGCGTTTCCAAAGTGACATGAACATGGGATGCAGGTCTTAGTTGGTGATTAAAGGGAAATTTTGGTGGTACTTGTATTTCCCTTTCATTGGTGGTTACATGTTTTGTCTCCCCTTTTTCAATAGGTGATTACAAATTATCATGTGGGGGAATTTTGAGATGAAATGAAATTGGCTTTGAAATGAAATATCTGTTCAAATTGTAACTACATTTGAGCCAGATGCTTGTTGTTCCCTTGCATTATAAAAGGGATTTCATGGCTCATTTATAGGTGTTCTCATCTCTAGAATTTGAGTCTGATGTACTTTTAAACTAGGCATAGAAGAAATACCAATGAATTGAATATCTGAGTTGTCTAGGCTTTAAGTTGTGCATATGTAAATCTTAAAATAGTTTTATGGAAATGACTATATTAAAACAAATCTTATGTCTAAAGCAGTTATTCTCCTTTTGTAATTTTTTAAATTTTTTGAATAGAATATCAAGGATATCTTTTTTCATCATCAAATACGTGTTTGGTCGTATGTCCTTGTTTCTTGCTTGGGTTCAAGGAATGAATTAAATGCTTGAATGAGGTCATGAATTTGTGATAATTTACAAAGGATTTGGTAAGAAGTAATGTTTTAGGAATTGTGAGTTTTCATGATGTAAGGCATTATGGGAATAGTCCTTTACTGTCAAAACTAAGCAATTTATGTATTACTAGTTGTCATATGAGTGACTCTATTGCTCTATTGATAAGACACTGGTCAATTTTCTCATGGTATGCACATTTGAAATATCATATACCCAATCATGGACTCAGGATAAGAATATAAATCATTTAAAATTTGTTAACTATGAGATATGTATTTGAAGTATCTTCATATCCCTGGTACATAGACAACTATTTACTCAAATACCAACCAATCTTTAGTAAGTTGTGTTTATTTACCTTTCATAGGGGTTGATCTATGAATTGATGTGTTATGTACCAAATTAGTCAAAATGAATAGAATAGGAACACCCTCCTAGGTTCCATAGAGCCAAAAGTGTAGGCATAGAGACCTCAAAATTCTCTATTTGTTAAGTTGGCCATTCATCTTAGGGGCTCTTAAGTATGAGAGTTAGTTACTCTTTAGAGAGGTCTAAGGGTGTACTGGGAAAAACACCAACAAAATGACAACTCTGTTGGGGAAATTTTTTGTTCTCCAAACACAAATATTTGCATTACAAAGTCAAATAGTGAAAAAATTCTGAACATCTTGTTCAAATATTGATCAATTCTTGAACCTGGTAGAAGATTTGATTGTAGCAAAGTTTGAGGAACTTGAAAGTCACTGCACTATGGAAGCCAACCTAGAGCAGGTGTATTATTTTGAAGAAACTTCATCTTATTTGAAGCTTAATCCTCCATGACAGGAGGTAGTGACTCTAAAAAAATAATCTGATAAATTATATATCAATTCTATAGCTCTGCAGATTTGAAGACAAAGGATAGGCAGTTGCTGCAAAATTCAAGGTATTCTTATAGAATTGGTGATGGTTTGATCATGTTATGAGAAAATTATGATAAATATTTTATGTTCAAAGTGTAAATTATTCCCTATTAAGTGAATTAACACTATATTAGGGAATAATAATGAAAAATTAGCATGCCTTTGAAATGTAAATTGAATTTAGTTAATTTTAATTGATTAGCATGCTATATTGAAAGATCTTAAGAAAAATTTGTGGGAGATATGCATTGTAAAATCTTAGGGTTATAATTGTTGAAAATAATTTGTGTATTATTGTTTAATTGCAAATCAAATTTATAATTCTCTTCTAAGGAGTGAGAATGCATAGTCCAACTGCACATTCTAGTCCAGACATGAGTACACCCATGAGTGATGGGAAATGTTTGTTTGGTCAAAGGAATTTTAGTATTGAGAGATACAAGGACATTTTCTTTGAAAATATTTCTAGGTATCTAAATTTTGTCGCACCTAAGATGATCAGGGATAAGCTACAAAATTTCAATAGTACGAAAGATGAGTCAGCAGGAAAACATCTATAGGAGTTTATTGACATGATGGGAGATTATGAATTGGACTTTGAAGATGTTTTCATGAGTTATTTGTTCAATCCTTGAGAGGAGACGCTAGATACTGGTTCTCTTATTTACCAACTTCTTCCATACATTCATGGGAGGAATTCAAAGTATTATTCATGGAACAATTTGGTGAAAGGATTAACCCCGTATTAATCAGACAAAATTTCATGAGCATGGAAAAGGAGGAAGATGAGTTGGTTCTTTCTTTCAATCTTTGATTCTCTAAAGTAATCAGAGAGATCCCTACAAGCATAGGAACAAATTATGTTGAGTTTTTGGTGGTATACTTGGGTGCATTCAATAGAAGGATGAGTTACCTTTTGAGAGACAAAGAGCCTACAACATTCAATCAAGGATACCAAACTTCCATAGACATTGAAAATAATTTGAAGTATTCAATTATGAAGGAATGTCCAAATTTCAACAATGGTCACCTTAGTCCATTTCCTGCAAATGCAAATAGTGGATTAATCAGTAGAAGTTTGTGTCAAGAGGGCAGATTCTATAGTTCCAGTTTCTCCATCACAACAATATGAGAATTATGGTAAGGCCCAAGTGAAAATATTACATAATCATGGTAAAGTTAATCAAGTATTATTGGCCAAGAGTTTACATGACATGAAGAGATATCAAGGGGAGTCACCCTATGAGGGAAAATTGTTCACATTGAAAAGGTAGGGGTATATGTGACAACCATGAAGGTGTGGCACAATCCCTTATTTGATGAACCTTCACTAGAAGATGAGGTTATAAATGTTAACCCTTACTGGTGTAGAAGTAATCCACTCTTTGAGGAAGATTCTGATGATTTTTTGACAATTATCACTGGTGAAAGTATTGGAGATGATACAAATGAGGACCAACTTAACACTAAGGCTCATGACCTTGCCTTTGGAGGTGGTAACCCTGATTCTATAGCTTCCTAGTTACATGAAAGGGACAATGGCACAAACATAGCTAAAATTTCTCACTCATATGTGATTGAGCATAAAGTATCTGACAAGCACCAAGAGTGTGATTCAATTTTTTTAATATTTGAATGTGATGACTATTCACATCATGAAGAAGCTGGAGACCATGATGGAAGTCTTGAATGTAGTAATTTTATTGAGGGAGTTGTTGATGAATATGCTAATTTTCCCATGGTATCTAGTTATGTGCTTGAAAAAGTGGTTGAATTTCCAACCACCTATATACAACATGATGAAATTTACATTGACAAGAAAGGAAGTTCACTCCTAGATGGTCAAATAGCTCATCAAGATAAGTGCACTAGTACTAGAGCAACACCATTGTATATTGATAAGAAGGAGCCATTTGATGAATTTGCAAAGTATGTTAATATTGTAGGATTGTTTTCTCTATGTAAGGATAAATGTGAAGGTGTGGAAAACTAGAGGTATGATGTTAATCAGTATGGAGCTGCACTTGAATTCTTTGTAGATACTCCCTATCTTCTAGATCTTATCATGGAACTCTTTCCATCCCATGAGGATAGTACTCATGACAAGCAAAGTGAGGGTATGCCTGTTACTGTATTTTTCTCCCATGATTTTGAAAAAAGCCTGGCCTACTATAAGTTAGAATGTTTATGAAGGTTTCCAATTTGGTGAACAAATTGAATGCGATACTACAATTTATGACCATTTGGAGTATGAATGTTTTATTTACCCAATTCAATTTGATGAGCCTATGGTGGAAAAGGCTAGTGAATGGGGTAGCATTACAACAAGTGGAATAGATGGTACCAATTATGAGGATGCTAGTGGCCTAGAATTACACAATGTGTATGGTGATCCATTACCAATAGAGTAGGAAAAAGTTTTTGATAGAGGAAAGAGCCAGTCCTGAATTTTGGGGTCCAGGTACCTCTAGATTGAATATTGAAGCCAATTGTTTATAAGGGGCTTCTCATAAAATGAATTGCATTGTAAAATTTTGTAAATAATGTACATAGGGTTGGTTTGGTGTGGTTCCTATTGGTTGTTTCTACTTGCTCTGTCCAAGCAAGATCTAGGGTTTTTTGTTCTCTGCCCTAGTATACTTCAACCTGAGATATGGATTCTCGCTATACCCACTAGGGGTATACATCCCCAAGCATGAGCCATTGATAGAGATCCTAAAAATTTTCAAAATTATGAGAAAACCATAATTTGAGTAATGGTTTTTGAGCTCTGTAATCAAAATGAGCTACGGGTCTGGCTGTAAACCCTAATTTCATAGGTATTCCATTCTAAAACCCTTCGATGTTACAATTCTATGGTGACTTGTTCCTGCCAGTCACTAGTTACATAAGTCATAACCTAATCCTTCAAGCATGTTTGGTTACTAGCGCCTTTGGTTAGGAAATTCAGTCTCTCTGTGCATAGTCTCGTGCCAAATTTTTATAAAGTTGGGCCAATTATTTTTAATGGGCTTTAGTGGTCATCCTCAGGGGTTTTATTACCATCAGCCTTTTCATGGCCCCTCTTTATGACTAACATTTAGTGTGTGCAGGAAGGTGAACCATTGGACATGGATATTTAATCCTCATTCACCCATCACACATCGTACGGGCATTTATGGGGAGTCATCTTGGAGAGTGTGAGGTCCGTGAGATGCTAACACATGTCCCTATCATATGGAGCTCAACCCATGTACGAGTTCCTAGTAACTGATGACGGTGAGATCAACAATAATTATGTAGCTTCTATATTTAATCTAGGTCATTCATTGCATACATTGCGACATTTCATTAATGTTTGCTAGACAACTTGCGAGGTACGCGAATTGTTGACACATGGTGTTTTTTGACCACCATGAAAAATATGGTAGATCCCATGGAGGGTGTGATGTGGATCCCAGTCAACATCCTCTCATTGGTCAGGAGATGATGAGCCATGATACTAGGTTTTCAAACCTGATTTGACCATGTTTTGGCCGCTCAATTCTCCCCATCTCATTCTGATATCGACAACTGATATTCAAAACTCAACACACACATGTGATAGTCATTTTTCTCTACAACCAGTGAAGCATTAATGGCATGCTTTCTTCAGGAGTGATGAAATCAAGTCCTTTTGCATGCAATGAATTAATTCCTAGCCATTATGAGGAATGATGTGTATCTATTGGTACTAGGATGATTAACAGTGAAGTAATCATTGCCATCAATTAATTATTTCTTCAAGCGTGTCACGGAAAAGTTGATGAGAAAATACCATCAGGTTTGCTTGATAAATACAGATGAGGTGATAGCTATTTTCACCATTATATTCATTAGTTGGAATCTCTTTGATTTTGTGCAAAGTGAGGAGTGTGCGAGTGTGAGTTTGAGAGGTTACCATGCAGTAAAAATGAGTAAGCCAATCACTTCCATAGTCCTAGTTATGAGGTCACCTAGAATTAATTTTTAGAGGCCTCAAGATAATATTTTTGTACATGAGCATGAGGCACCTGAATGTGCTCCATTTGCAAAAGAGAGGGCCCCTATTGAGAAGCCTCTATATATTCCTGTTAGATGCAGTAACAAACTAAAACACTAGGGTGTTTTCGTAAACAAGGTGGAAGAAAAGGGCAAGGATTATGAATTGTTTTCCTCTGGAGTCTGTAAGAAGATAAGATAAGGATGTGGCTCTTATGGGAGGTAGAATTTTCCAATTGCTATTACAGACAACCCTTCAAAGAGCGTGATGGAGAAAAACTTAGGTTACAAGCAATACCTCACGATGATGAGCCAAGTTGTAGTCCTCGGGATGGAAAAGTTGTCAGTTCCACCATTTTCCATCAAAACTCCAACTGGGCATGATGGTTATGTTCTAGATAAGGACAAAGAAGAAGAGGGTGTTGAGTTTTCTTCTCTGCCTCCCACAAGGATGCGAAGTGGGCGCGTGTATCATGGGTTGGGTGCTGGTGTTAGTTGTGCCTCTAGTTGAAAGAATTGGTATGTGGGATTAACAATTTTTTGTGTTAATTGATAGAGTTGTTGTGGTGGTTGCTATTGTTCCTTGTGTGTGGTGGTGGTATTTTTTATTTTTATGTTGATTGTGGGTTTCCAAAGTGACATGGGCATGGGATGCAGGTCTTAGCTGGCGATTAAAGGGAAATTTTAGTAGTACTTGTATTTCCCTTTTGTTGGTGGTTACATGTTTTGTCTCCCCTTTTTCAACAGGTCATTTCAAATTATCATGTGGGGGAATTTTGAGATGAAATGAAGTTGGCTTTGAAATGAAATATCTGAATTGTAACTACATTTGAGTTGGATGCTTATTTCTCCCTTGCATTATAAAAGGGATTTCATGGCTCATTTACAAGGGTTCGGATCTCTATAAATTTTGAGTTTGGTGTACTTTCAGGGTAGAAACTAGGCATAGAAGAAATATGAGTGAATTGAATATCTAAATTGTCTGGGCTTTAAGTTGTGTGCATATGTAAATCTTAAAATAGTTTATGGAAATGACTAATACCGAAACAAATTTTATGTCTAGATAAATTACTCTCCTTCTGTATTTTTTTACAAATTATGAATAGAATATCAAGGATATCTTTGTTCATCGTCAAATACTTGTTTGGATGTATTTCTTTTTTTTTTGCTTGGGTTCAAGGAATCAATTATATTCTTGAATGAGGTCATGAATTTGTAATAATTTAAAAAGGATTTGGTAAGTAACATTTTAGGAATTGTGAGTTTTTATGATGTAGGGCATTATGGAAATAGTCCTTTATTGTCAGAACTAAGCAATTTATGTATTACTGGTTGTCATATGAGTGACTCTATTTCCCTATTGATAAGACACTAGTCAATTTGCTCATGGTATGCACATTTGAAATAGGATATACCCAATCATGGACTCAGGATCAAAATATAAATCATTTAAAAATTTTTAACTATGAGATATGTATTTTAAGTATCTTCGTATCCCTGGTACATAGACAACTATTTACTCAAAGACAAGCCAATATTTAGTAAGTTGTGGTTATTTACCTTTCATAGAGGTTGATCTATGAATTGATGTGTTTTGTACTGAATTAGTCAAAATGAACACAATAGGAACACCCTCTTAGGTTCTAGAGAGCCAAAAGTGCAGGAATAGAGACCTCAGAATTCTCTATTCTTTAAGTTGGCCATTCATCGTAGGGGCTCTTGAATTTGAGATTTGGCTACTCTTTAGAGAGGTCTAAGGGTGTATTGTGAAAAACACCAACATGGTGAATCAGTTGTAAATTAAACATCAAAAAATCTCATAAACATTTAGATCCAAAACAACTTAATTAACCCTTAATCAATTAGAATGATTTAGAATTCAAAATAAAATAACCAAAATTGAAAGACATCAACATCATGCACAAAAGAACACCATATTTACGTGGAAAACCAAAGAAGGGAAAACCACAAAAAGGATTAGCTCACAATAAAAATTAATTGCAATAATAAATGCAAAAAGATCATTAATATCCAGGGCTCGCTGGAAAAGGCTCACTATCAGATTACTAAAATATGAAAGAAGAATGTTACAGTGAGAAATCCATCTCAATGCAACATAATCATCCACCACAAAATCACCAACACATTCGCAGAATCTTAAGATTGTAGACACCTTCTCATAACTACATCTAGTAGTGTAAATCATTGAATTTTGTACTTATATTCACATGTTCACACTTCAAAACACTAAAATTCACATCATAAACTTCACAACACAATTATCCATCAGCAAAACTCTCTTTTATACCTTTTTCAACCTTGAAAAAATTCTCCAAGATTAGCTATGCACCTCAACTATGTAAATTCAAATTATCTTGGAACCAAAACATTCTCATGGTGGAAAGGAATGAAGGTGAACCTCATCATACCTTAACTCAAACCTAAATAAATTCATACACTTCACCAAACTTCCACAATCATTGAAGAAAATCCATGATTAGTGTAAATACCCAAGATCAATCGAACATGTGTTAACACCATTAAAATTTAAGTACACGCTTCCTAAAATCGAAAGATGACTCATGGTCCACACACCACACTTGAACACAATCTTTAATATTCCACAAATACCATAAAATCCCAAAAAATCCTCCACAACAACTTTCACATGAAGAATGTACACACCTACTGCACTCAAACAACCCTCCACACACTGTTACTCAAGAAACCAACTTTCAAAGAACCAAACCATGAACAAGTTTGATTGTAGGTAGATATGATCATTATCAACACACTTCCAAAATTGTAAGACCAAAAACTAAAATACAAAGAAATTTGGAGAAAATTTATTTCTACCAGACACCATTGAAACATATAGTTTACACACTAGTGAACACAAATATCTTTGTATGATGATCCAAACCTAGAAAATCTAAATATAGAACCTTTGAACACCTTTGACCAACATATCCAAACTAGATAATTATATCTTCACTACTAAAGGAATTTTGAGGAAAACTAGAGCACAACTTTGTATACCAGAACACCTCTACAACACATTTTTTCCTCTTTTATTCAAATTTTCTCAAGAGAACTTGGACACCAAGCACTAGAGGCACATACTCATCGTCTTCAACAGTTCCACATCATCAATAAAATCAAAAAAATCTTTATCAAATCAACACTAGAGGTTGACACTAGTGGCACTTACTAATAATAAAATAATGTAGCTAATCAAATCATCAACACAACCAGTCATCGATGGCAACACAAGAATAATCCTACAACAACCTCCCCAAGCTTGTTGACATCAATGAAAAACCAACTACTCATACTTGCAAAAATACTTTAAAATCCTTATGTGCTACAAAAACTAAAATCATCCTAATAGCTTACATCCTTGCTACCAAAGCAAAAGTCTCCTCAAAATCTATTCCTTCCACTTGTGAGTAACCTCTACACACAATTCTTTCCTTATTTCTTACCACTTCTCCACTCTTATTTATTTTGTTCCATAATGGACACTTAGTTCCAATCAAATTCTTGTTTTTGGGTCTTGGAACAAGTTTGCAAGTCCAATTCTTCTTAATTTTCATCAATTCTTCCTCTATAGCTTTGATCCAATATTCATCTTTGTGTGCTTCAATCATTGTTTTAGGTAAAAATTTAGAAAGTAAACATAGGTTTACTTGTTATTCTATCATAAAATTCTTTCTTCTTGTCAACACACCTCTACTCTTTTTTCCAATAATATAATCTTCTAAATGATTCTTCTACATATAATTAAGGGTTTTAGGGATCTTTTCTAGAGCTTCTTCCTCTTCAATTTGCACTTCTTTTTCTTTACCTTCATCTTTTTCTTCTTCTCTGCGAGAGGACTCATATGATTCATATCCATCTATCATCATTGAAATTTTACGTAAGTCTTCATCCACTTTGAAACTTGCAATTTTTCAACAATTCTTTTTAGCCTTTTGTTGTAGCACTGGTAAGCCTTGCTTCGTGTAAAATATCCTAGGAAGATTCCTTGCCAGATCTGTCAAACTTTCCTAAGATTTATTCATCTCTTCTGATATAGCATTTTCTTCCAAACACTCTGAAATATTTCACACTAGGGGTTCTTCCACAACACAACTCTTAGGGAGTCTTTGAACTGTTTGTGCTTGCTTATGCTTTGTTAAGTACATAAACTACAACTTATGAATCCATTCTCTCCAATATTTATCTGGTAGATTGTATTCCTTCATCATTGTTCTTACTACTTTTTGAATATTTATCCCATGGTCTTCACAAAAAGTGTTGAACTCATTGGAGGTGAATTCTCCACCTCTGTTAGATATCAAAAATTTGATCTTCATATCCATTCCATTCTAAACCATAGCTTTCAATGCCTTGAACTTATCTAAGGCTTCTATTTTTTCTTTGTGGAAAGGAACCCATATCCTTATATAATAATCATCAATTAATAGCATCAAATACTTGTCACCTTGAAAATTTCTGATTATTGTAAGTCCACAAAGATCTATATGCACCAACTCCAAAGGATTGGTAGTAGATTGTTCTTTGACTTTGAAACTCTTTCTGACTTGCTTCCTAATCTATAATTCCTTTTAGACATGATTAATAGGATTTGTAATCTTTGGTAGATCTCTTATAATTTTATTTTAACTGATCCTCACTAGGCTATCAAAATTGATACGACACATTTTTCTATGTCATAGCCAACTTTTATTAATCTAATTCGTAAAGAATTAACCATTTTCAACCTTAAGTTGATAACAATTTCCATCTATCATTCTTCATATTGCAACCATAGTTTTAGAGCCTTTTTTTTATCTTACAACCACTATCTTCAAACACAAGATTATATCCTTTTCTACACATTTTCCCAACACTCAAAATATTATGCCACAGACCCTTAACATAAAGAGAATCATATGTATTATACTTTCCATCAAACCTGATTAAAATTTTTTCATATAACTTGGTAGATGTATCATCACCAAACTTAACTAAACCACCTTTGAAATTCTCAAGCTTAAAAAACTTGCTCTTATCACCTATCATGTGATTTGAGCATCCACTATCAATGATGTAGTTGTTCTCTTCTCTAGCATGAAAATCAATCACCATTTCTCCTTTAATGTTATGACCTAATTTTAGAGCACTTTCCTTCATGCAACTCTCAAAGTTATGAGAATTAGTTCCAACATTTAGAACCATGAACAAGCATTCATCATCTTCATTATCAAGGTAATTAGATTCATCATTAGATATATTGGTATCTTCTTTAACATAATATTTTTTCTTAATTTATTTACCGTTATTCTCCTTAGGTCTATCTCTCAAAGCTTTGACATGACATCTTGAAGCATAATGACCAATCTCTCCATAGATAAAGCATTTGAAAGGTAGCTTACCTTTGGTTTTTCCAATGCCCTTTTTTTATTTCATCACAAAGTTTTCTTCTAGCTCATTAAACTCATCTAGATTAGATTCCTCATTCTTTTATTCTTTTCCAACTTTAAAAGTAGTCTCCTTTTTTACACCACTTGGACCAAATACTCTCAATTCAAAAATAGTTAAAGTACCAAATAGCTAATCTCTTGAATAATGATCTAAATTCTTAAATTCTTCAATAGAAAAGACCTTATGACTACAAGCTTGAGTAAGAGTTCAAGTACCTTCTTTACTACCTCTTATTCTTCAAGTTTTCCTCCAAGGCCTCTAATGGAATTGACAAATTTATCCACTCTATGCATGTAGCCTATAATATCTTCATCTTCTATGATCCTTAAGGTCTCAAATTTAGTCTTCAAATTCTACATCTTTTCTTGCTTGAATATATCATCTCATTCATAGATACTTTCCATATTTTTCCAAATTTTACCAATAGTTTTAAGAATCATAACTTTCACAAGTTTTGAATTAGAAAGACCACTCAAAAGATCATACCTTACTTTTCCAGTGTTCTTGTATTCATTCATCTCATCATCAATACTCAGACCATTTACATGAATTGTATATCCAATATCAACTGACTTCCAAACTCCAAATCTTAGAGAAACAAGGAAACCTTATATCCTGATCTTTGAGAATGCATAATTATATCCATCAAATAGAGGAGCCTCCTTCTTGTGCACCATCCTAGATCCACCTCCAATGATTAAGCTTTCTTCTAAGGAACCTTTCTCAGATACCAATTTTTGAATGCATAAGACAACTGAGAGGGGGTGAACCAGATGTACATTAAAACATCAAAACCCTAATTAGCCTTTAGATATACATTAAAAATTAAAACCTTACCATGCATTAGAGTATTAAAATATCATAAATATTAATGCAAACACATCAAACACATGAGAAAAATAGATTTACATTGAAAACTAAAGAATGGAAAAACCACGGGGAGGATTAGCTTACATATAAATTAATTGCAATACCAAATACAATAGGCTCACTACCCAAAAAGAAAAGAAGAGACCATTTCCAACTTTTGGCTCAATACCAGATTAGAAAGATCAAGAAAGAAGATTATTACATTGAGAAATCCATCTCAAAGTAACAAAAATGATCCACCACTACTTCACCAGAACATTCACACTCTTTATATAGAATGTAGACACCTTCTACTCATTACTTCTAATAGTCTTAGGAATTAAATATCACATTGTATTTTATACATTTTCACTTCACATCTCTGCACTACACATCAGACACTTCACTACTTTATTCTCCATCAACTCAACACTTATTTATACCATCCTTGACCTTGAAAACAAGCAATAAAGTTGGCTAAGCACCTCAACTGTGCAAATTTAAATTAGTTGATCACCAAAACATTCATGTGGTGGAAAGGAATGAAGGAAGATCACCAAAAATCTTGCATTGGACCCAAATCAAGTAATGCATGCCACACTATGCTTCCAAAAATGCCGAAGCATATCCAAAATTTGTGCAAACACCCAAGGTTGGTTGGACCTCTATTAACATCATTAAAAAATTAGGTACAAAATTTAATTTATCCAAATATGACTCACAGATCTCTCACCACACTTAAATACCATCTAGAATATTCCATTAATACCCTAAAATACAATAACTCCTTAGCAACATCATACTATAGAAGAACATATTCATCGTACACAACTAACTAACCTTCCACACACTACAACAACTAAATCCACTCTTGTAGAGCACCAAAACATAAAAAAATCATACTGAAGATAGATATGAGAAATATAAGTTCATCCTTAGATCTGCAAGACCAAAAATCAAACCGCAAAGAAATGTGGAGCAAAACCATTCCTCTAAGACAACACTACTTTCATAGTTCACACACTTGTAAACACAACTTTCTCTGCACAATGATCCAAGACAAGAAATTATTTACATAACACCATTGAACACCTCTAATCAACATATTTGAATGACATAGATAGATCTTCAACCATGAAGAAGTGCGAGGAAAAACTATATCACTACTATGTTATACTTAACACTTCTCAACCACATTTTTTTCTCATTTCTTCAAGTTTTCTCAAAAGAACTTGAAAACCAAGCATCATAAACTCATACTCATCATCTGGAACACCTTCTCATAAACTTAACCAAACACAAGAGGTTTAAAATCCACCAAATTAACCCTATCAAATAACACTAGTGGTTGACACTAGTGACACTACTAATGACAACATAATGTAGCTAGTGAAAGCATCATTACAAACTTCCAACAATGTCCCCATAGACCTATTGACATCAATGGAACAACCTAGAACTATTGACATTAATGACAACACACAAGCTACCCAAACTTCCAACACCCCCTAGGTTAATAGGCCAATTTGTACACCTAATTTCCTAAATTATCTATTCCATGACCTATTTTAATATTTATAAGCAAATCAAATGTGTAAGACCCAAGCATACATTTAATATTTTTATCTTGAAACTTTAGATCTCAAAAATGAGGAATTTGGACTAGGGAATCCTTGCGCCCTAGTCCCCTTAATATGGCCACAAAATTCAAGGTTTTGGTAGTAATAATTTAATATTTGAAATTTAAAATTTTATTTTGACTATCGATATTTAATTTTCAAGCAATTAGAAAAATTCCATATAAATACATAGTATTTTCACAATTTTAATTAACAAGGACATGAAAATAAGAAGCATTCATAATGATATTCACAAGCAATTATTTTACTTCAAGTAGAAGTCAAGAGTAGTATTTTGCAGACTTATTGTAGCATTTCATTACCAAAGCACCATGTCAAGTTTTATGTGATTTTTTTCATGTTATGCATACATTTTGTTTGTGAGGACTAACACTTATAGGTATTCAGGCCCAATTGCAATCTTGAGCCTTGAGGTGATGTGCATGAATTCAATCCTTAAGGATATAAGATATGAGTGATGAGCTGTAATTATTTTTTGATTCATCATTCATTTATCATTTGTCCTCTATCCCTCAAAAGGTTCAGCTCTCTTTATCATCAATTTTATCATTGTATAGGTGGAAACACCAACATGTGGTTTTGACTGAGGTAAACTCCTATATGGCACAACCCTTCCTCTCCTTTTGAATGTGCAAGTACAAATCTAAAAAGGCTTAAAGGAATATCTAAAGAAAATTAACTCATTCATGCATACAAGCCCTACAACCGATAAAATATGGAAAGTACATATTCTCAACAACAAATAAAGATCTAACAATGGGATCTAGAAGGAATAAGCTATGAATTGGGGACTTGACGACTAAAAAATTAGATTTCAATTTTAGGAACATAGACTAGGGAATTATTGCACCCTATTCCACCTAAAATAAGCTCAAATTTGAATTATAGGTGCACACATGTCTTCTTTATCCATTTTTGGTCTTTAAATTTGGCTGCCATTTTCTAGTTTTTTTTTGTATTTACATCAGAACAATGCATCCTCAGAATCATTTAGTTGAATTATTTTATTTTCATTTCAAATCCATTTCCAAATCTACAATAATCACTCACCAAGGGCTGATTAACACACCTTTCAAGTTGCAATTCAATGTCATACCCTTGCCAACCCCTAATTCAAATGCTATACCAATTGAAAAGCGACTAATCTTGGTGAAACTCTTGGGTTTCACTTTTCCACCTTAAAATTTTTGGTGAACCCAATGCATTCACATTATAAACCTTATAAAACCTTAATCATATCATCTTATATCTAATATTATAAATGCATTATTTTGCATCCATCATTTAGGAATTCATTGTTGTGTCAAAAAAGCATAAAAATTTCAAAAAGTTGCATATCATATTGCATCATAAATTGCAATAGGGTTAATTTTAGTCATAATTGGTTAGATCAACACTTGATTTATATTTAAAAGTATGAACTAGGTGATGTAAGGTCTGAAATCAAATATGAAATTATTAATTACATTCATTTAGGCATTTTGTATATAGTCAGAAAGTGAAAATTGTATTGTTTTATTACAAATGGATATGAAGATCATTTTTTTTTTAGATTTTCCACATTAGGATAATTTAATTGCTACATTTTAGATCTGAAAATTGCATTTGGAATATCATTTTATTATTTGAATATTTTTAAAATTTCTTGCATACTTCCTTCTTACATTGTGTAATCATAAATCAGTCAAAAATTATAGAAAAGTATTGATTGTTAGACCTATATTTTCACAAAATATAACTCTTAGGAAGCATTACAAGTGTTAAAATTTTAAATTCAGTTAAAAAATTTCCAAAATAGGACATCCTTGTGCCCCTGTCCAAATGATTTTGGCTCAAATTTCTGCGATACATCTGTTACTATACTTTATGCGTGTTTCTATTCTATTATTTTGGATTCTTAGATTTTCTATGACTATTTTGAGCTTTAGTGTTCATAGTGGGCACACCTAAGTTTTCTAAAACTGAAATGAGATTTATGACTTGGTATCCTATTACTAATACCCATGTGGGATGTAGTTGTAGACTTATGGAATTCCACATTGTTGTTACATGCACTATGGATCCTGAGTCCTCCAACTCTTTCATGCAAGGTATTGTCAATATCCATCCCATTTTGGATTCCATTCCTAATCCCATAATAACATTGACAACTTAACAATCAAAAAATTTCATGGATATTAAGGCTATTAGTGCCCATGTTATTGATGAGAAATTAAAATAATTAGATAAATATTTAGAGGGATTTCAAGATTAATTAAGCACATAATCTTCAGTAGGAAAAAGGGTGCCTATTGGGTAATACCTTAGGAAGATGATAAAAGATGCTCAAGGAATAAAGGTTTTGCATATTCTAGCTCATATAGTTGATGCTAACATCCCTATGATAGCTACTTGCTCCCAATCATTAAGAAATACTCAAAACCAAGGAGGAAAACAAGTCTCCCTCCCCACAACTATACCTTTTATTCCTACATTTATATTGCCAAATGTAGCTTCAATGATTCAATGGTGCCTCAATATTTCTCACCTCTCATAGATGTGCAATATATTAGTACAACAAAAATTTACACAATCCCAACATATTCACTGAACACTCAAAACATGCCAAACAATGATTTAGTCATAAAACCACTTTTTCAAAGCATAACACCACTTCAATAGGAAATATCCATGTTGAATCAAACTCCAAATGGAAAACCACCACAATATCTCAAAAGGAACCCATTGTCAAATGAAATATTGAAAACAACCATACCTCAAAATATAGAAATACCCTAATTTGAGAAGTATAATGGTAAAAGAGACCCCAATAGTCACGTTTTAGGTTTTACAATATTATGTAGTGATTTCATTTTTTAATATAAGCAAATAACTAGAAAAATTCATAGATAATTAAAATATATGGCCTTGGAATAGTTTTACTTGTTTCCAAATAACTCCATCAATTCATTCATTGAGCTTGTTTATGTATTTCTTCAAAAATTTAAGGTGATTATTGGTCCTTAAGTAACATCAACTAATTTAGTGCATTACAAAAAAGGACCTAAAGAAAAGATAATATACTTTATAAGACAATACTTATTTCTTTATTCAGAAATATCCTAGTAGAAACTAATGTGAATATCCAAAGGGTGTTCATAGGAAAATTGTAACCTAGCATTAGGGATAGGATATTTTTTATGACGTATCCATCCTTTATAGACTTGTGTGTTGGAAGTTTGTGGAGTTTTTTATTGATATGTCTATATTGGCAACATGAGTATGATCATGAATTGTATAGTATGTAGTGTTGTCATTGATGTCAAAATTGTGGTTTGGTATGGAGATTAATGTGCAAATCAATT
>VDFB02138100.1:0-14505 GCA_007258455.2 Sequoia sempervirens
ATTCAACTTTAGAGATTGTTGGCCATGGAAGAGCCAGAATTCAATTCCCCGATGGCAAAGTGAAGGGAATCAATAATGTAATGCATATACCAAGCCTGGTTCAAAACTTACTTTCTGTAGGTATGCTGAATGATATTGGAGTACAAGTCTTGTTCTTTGGAAATGGCTGCAAGATGACTAGAGGCTCTATGGTGCTGGCTAGAGGTGCTTGAATTAGTACCCTGTACAAGCTGGATGCACAGGCTGTTCAATGTAACAATGTCTCTGTAAAGTCACAGAAAGCTACTCGTGGATGTAAAGAGGGAAATATCCCTAGTTATGTAAACTCTATGGAAGTAAAACTTCCAGCAGAGAAGACTATGCTCTGGCATCATAGGCTAGGCCACATAGGAGAAAAAGGTTTAAAAACCTTGAAGAACAAAAACCTGGTTGAGGGGCTTGAAGATTGTAACCTTGAATTTGAATTTTGTGAGCATTGTATATATGGAAAACAACACCGTGTTTCATTTTATTCCAGTCCTCATAAATCTTCTGGTTTGCTACATTATATCCATTCAGATGTATTTGGTCCAGTGGATGTTCCTTCTTTGTCTAAATCAAGATACTATGTGTCGTTCATTGATGAATATTCAAGAAGAGCATTTGTTTATTTTTTGAAAAGTAAATCAGAAGTGTTCAGTCGATTTAAGGAATTTAAGAACCTTGTTGAAAATTAGACTGGTAGAAAAATAAAAAGCTTAAGGACTGATAATGGCAGTGAATTTTGTTCTAATGAGTTTGAAAGATACTATAAAGACCATGGGATTAAAAGACATAAGACTACACCTTATACTCCACAGCAGAATGGAGTTGCAAAAAGGTTCAATAGGACAGTGATGGAGAGAGCACGAAGTATGCTCAGTAGTGCTGGCTTGGAGGAGAAGTTTTGGGTTGAGGCTGTATCTACTACATGTTATCTAATTAATCGTTCTCCAAATTATGCTCTTGTTGAGAAAACACCTTTGGAAGCGTGGTCTGGTAAGAAGCCCTCTCTTAGACATATTCATGTTTTTGGTCGCGGAGGCATATGCTTGCGTCTGTATGAGAAGAGATTCAAATTGGAGAACAAAGCTGCCAAATGTATTTTTATTGGCTATAGTGCTGGCATAAAAGGATACAAGTTTTGGAATCCTGATACATAAAAGGTTGTATACAACAGAAGTGTAATATTTCATGAGTTGAAACCTTCTAATTTGATCCAAATGAGACAAAGAAAACAATAAGGGATGTAGCTTAATTCCTCCTACACCGAGAGAAAGAGGGAAATTCCGAGGAATCTCAAATAAATTAAACTCCGAGGAGAGCTCTGCGAAGTTCTTAAAAAGTTCTAAAGAAGAAGAACTCACCAATAAGCGGAGGTCAACTCTCTCGCGGAAAGAAAAACTTGATAGGTATGGGTTCTCTTTGATAGATTCTAATTATGCCTATGCTTTAATTTCTAGCACTGATGAGCCTAGGACTGTGAAAGAGGCATTTAAAATGTCTGATTCAGACTTTTGGTTGGAAGCCATGAACGAAGAAATGGCATCATTAGAAAAGAAATGGTGCAAACCTCAAGTTTGGTGCCCTTGCCTAAAGGTAGAAAAAGTTGTTATCGCGAAATGGGTATTCAAAAGAAGATTGGTCCTGGATGGTAGTGTGGAAAAATATAAGCTTTTAGGTTGGTTGCAAAGGGTTATTCCCGTAGAGAATTGATTATGGAGTAGCTATTTCCTTTCTCCCTGAAGCTGCTGACATCTATCGATTTTGTCACTTGCAAAATTCCATGACTTAGAGGTCGAATAGATGGATGTGAAAACAACATTTCTTCATGGTGATCTTGAAGAAGAAATCTATATGTCCTAGCCTGAGCACTTTTTTGAAAAATGTAAAGAGAAACTAGTTTGCAAATTAAAGAAATCTTTGTATGGGTTAAAGCAGTCACCTAGAATGTGGTACCATAAATTTGATACTTTTGTATTGTATTTGGGATTTGTGAGATCAAAATCTGATCATTGTGTTTATTACAAAGTTGAAAGTGATTAAGTACTTATTATTGCTCTCTATGTTGATGATAAGTGACGTTCTATGAAAATAGTAAAATTAGTCGATTTCGATCTTTAAGTCTCAATTGTCTCCGCTAAGTTTGAAATGAAAGATCTTGGTGCAACAAGGTATATTCTCGGGATGGAGATAACTGTGACATGAATAGTAGAAATTTTGGCTCAACAGAGTAAGTATATCAAGACTGTTCTAGAGAGATTTTGCATGAATGATTGCAAGCAGCTAGTTGTTCCAGTTTTACATGGAACAAAGCTATCTGTTGAAGACTATCCAAAATCTCCTACTGAGATGGAGGACATGACCAGTGTACCCTATGCTAGTGTAGTAGCCAGTCTTATGTATGCAATGGTCTGTACAAGGCTAGACATTGCCCAAGCAGTGGGAGTTCTTAGTCGATTTATGGCTAATCCTGGAAGAATACATTGGGATGCTGTGAAGAGAGTGTTTAGATATTTGAAGGGTACTTCAGATTTTGCTTTGTGTTACCATGGGAACTTGGTTGAATCACAGAGGAATCTCAACATTCAAGATTATGTAGATTCTGATTGGGCAGGGGACATTGACAGTAGGAGGTCCACCAGTGGATACATTTTCATGTTGAATGGTGGTGCAGTGAGTTGGATGAGTAAGCGGTAGGCTGTAGCCGCTTTTTCCACTACGGAGGCTGAATACATGGCAGCTACTCATGCTTGTAAAGAAGTTGTTTGGTTAAAACATTTGTGTTCTAACATTGGTTTTGATGTAGGGCAAATAACTATTTTTTGTGACAGTCAGAGTGCAATTTGTCTGGCAAAGAATCCTACTTTTCATGCCAGGACGAAACATATAGACGTAAAGTACCACTTTGTACGAGATATGGTGGAGGATGGAGAGGTTAATTTGGAAAAGGTTGATACTCTGGAGAATGTTGCAGATTCATTGACGAAGCCAGTGAGCATAGACAAGTTCATGTGGTGTGCCAGTTCGATGGGCCTTAGTGCCCATGATTTTTTAGTAAGTTTTATTGTGCTCTAGAGGTGCCTATGTGATCTTCGTCAAGTGGGAGATTGTTGGAAATATATGCCTCAATCATCACAGGCTGTAACCTCTACTGGAGCAAAGTTATTTATTCGTTATAACCTCTCACCGCTCGTGGAGATCTCTGGCCGATAGGCCATTCAATTGGATAGCGGGGAGAGTCTTGGATGTTCGCTATGAGCTCTCGGTGATATGGATGTCTCGCTGAATGCTTATACATTGGAGTCATCGGGATAACCTTTGGTGGCTCGGTAATCTAAGTCTTATTGAGTAATATGTCTCACTGACAGGGTTTAATAAGAAGTCTTCGGGGAAAGTCTTGGAGTTTCGGTATGACTTATATCGATAAGGAATGTCTCACCGACGATATACACTTAGAGCAGAACAAAGGTCTCGGTGTGAGGTCTTAGCGATGCACAAAGGTCTTGTTGATTGTAGTATGGTTTCAGAGTAACATATGAAAGCTCGGTGAAACCTTTTGGCAAAAGATATGTCTTGCCGACCGTTCGGTGCTCAGTGAAACATAAAGATATCTGAGTAAACTCTCAGCGAAGGAGGATAGTCTTGGCGACTGGTGATGGTTTCAGTGTAACTTAATGATAGCTCGATGAAACCTCTTGGTGAGCGGTAAGTCTTTCCGATAGGAATGTTTAGATCATTGCGACTTTGAATATCAGTATGTGGTCTCACCAAAGAGTGATAGTCTTTCCGAATGGAAAACTCACATCTATGTGACTTGTGGAGCTTCGGTATGATGTCTCAACGAAAGCGATATGTCTTGGCGACATGGCAAAAGCTGAGCGATAGCTCTTAGGACTCAATGTAACGTCTTGGCGATAAGGACGACTCTTGCTGATATCGATATGAAGCTGTTGGCATCGGGGAGACACGGTCAGTGTCTCACCAACATGCCAACATAGATTGAAGCTGTTTAACTGAGTGAGACTTTCCTATGTGGCATCTTGTGGACCAATAGGAGAAGCTGAATTTGAACAGTTGGAAGATAGTTCGTTGTGACAGTTTCTGTGAGGAAGTTCAATAGACAGGGAATGCCATGAATATAGTTTGTAGTTGCAGATGCTCGATGGTTAGATGGTTGTTTCGATCAATAGGTGTGTGAATAGTTCGACTTGTATCAGAGCGAATTCTATTTTGTGAAGACTTTAACGTGAAGGTTCCTGTACAAGATTGATCATAGTGAAATCTGTTGTAATATGACATCTGAAAGATAAGTCAGAACTCTTGTATGTAATCCTTATTACTATAATACAAAGTGACTTCTCTTGGTGTGGTGGGTTTTTTCCCGTAAGGGTTTTCCCACATATATCTGGTGTTTATGTGTGTGTGTCAAATACTCTGTTTCTGTTACTAAATTCATGTGCATCTCAATTTGACTGTAATTGAAAAAATTAAAAGTATATCTACATTCTTCCCTAAGTTTTTGACATTTAGTAGAGTTGTTTCCGCATCTAGCTTTCCTTACATTCAGATTTCCAAAAAAGGTAGACACATCAATCTTTAGCATTTTTCCAATTTTGGAGATGGCCTTAAATAATCTAACTTGCTCTGGATCTATTACATCTTGCTCTTCTTTGAACTGTCCCTCATTCTCAATTTCATCTTCACTTTCATCTCCTCTTCTTGGCTCAATCCCTCGACGTAGCTTCTCTTGTACTGCTTGAACTTGTCTTTGCAAGCTCTAAAATCCTCTTCTGGTATGACAACATTTCTTCCACCACCACAATTTCTTCATGGAGGCATTCAAATCACTTTTCTCAAAAACCCACAACCACAAGTCCTAGTGCAAAATGCCTCACGTTCAGCGATTTGTTTACACACTCAGGAAAACTCACTCTAATACCACTTGATGAGGCTACACCTCCCAAACCCCACACAAAACACAATAACAAATAACAACACAAAAAATGAAAGATTGAAAACAACCCACTTTCAATTATTTTCCAAAAATGAAATTACAGATTCAGAAATTTCAGGGCTATAGCCTCATGGGCTTGATTCATTACATCTAAATCAACTCTAAAAATAAAATCAATTATTCAGAGCCACAATCTGCACTAATGGATCCACCTTCTACAACCTCCACTTAACCCTTTTATTTCACCCAATAACTGCCCTAGTAGAATGCTCTAGAAAGTGTAACTTTCCCTTTTGTTTTTGTGCCAAAATTCTCATCATCTGATTTCTTTCCTAGGAAGATATTTTAATGAAATTCACTTTTTAGTGGGGCAGCTTCGCAGGGCCATAACTTTTGATCCATTTATTCGATTTGCTATTATAATGTATTGTTGGAAAGCTCTAGAAGAGATCTACAATGTTGAAACTATCAAAGATCATTTCGTCCACTTTTTGAGTTGTTTCGGGGGCTGCTAAGGTTTTCAAATTTGAATTTGAAGCTGCATTGGAGAAATTTCTCAAGATGGAAACTTTAATATCTCTCAAACCATACAAGGTATTGAGATGATTCTTCCGCCATTAGAAATATTTTTTAGTTCCGCTCCTTGGGGTAAACTTCCAAGTCCATAAGAACCCGTTTAGGCTTCAACTTATAGTAAGTGACCATTTTTCACCTTTTATGACTTTATGATTGTCTTACACCCCTTAAGTGCCATCATGGGACTCAAAATAACTAAAGAAAATAAGGAAAAATGAAATAAAATTGGGTGATGCAAGATTTCCCCTACACCACTAGATGCTCCTACATCACATAAGAAGATGATATTTTTGAAATCCTAATTCTTGAAGTTTTTTATGAATAAATTATCTATTTCTTTTATATGTTCACACTTCAATTTATTTTTTAAAACTAATATATTTATTGTGTTTAATAGTTTTATGTTAGATTAACAAGGAAGTGCCTATTTGGGTGCAACACCCTTTAATTTATTAGTCATTTAGTTTCAATGCATCTTCCCTTTTATTTGATAGAATTAGGCTAACATAAAATAAACAAGCAGTTGACCTTCTAACCATAAAATATTGACTTATACATCAATCTCCCATCTATTAAGACTTTGCTTGCTTTATGTGGCATAGGTTCTTGCAAGACAAGTCTATGCATCAATAATATTCATTTATGCATGTGTATCAAAGGGAAATATTGTACCTCTATATTTGTCTCAATGATAAAGATAATGAATCAATAGCTAGAGATAGATAAATAATGTAAACAAAAAGATATGTCATGTAAGATGTAAGAATATAAGCATATACATAACAACAAATCTCATAGATGTAAACATGAAAGAACATCACTTATACAAACATAAGATCATCTAGGGGTAATGATATATCAATGGTGACATATGGTGAGAGATGATTAGAAAAGGATAACGAGCCATAGAATTTGTAAACCCTCTGAATTTACTCCCTATTACTATAAAATCAAAACCTTGGACATCATATGAATCTTGTTATGAGCATCAATCCAATATGGAACTAGCAATTGTTCCTTATAAAAATTATCCTAAACATCTGCAACATCTTAACTTGTATCAAATCTATGAAACATGTGGTAAGTTCCTTTGTAATGAAGATTATGATCATTAAACCCCCCTTTGAATCTAATCCATGAATGTATCATCCAAAAAAATCTTGTTTATGAATTATTTTGTACATGTATACTAGCTCATAGAAATAACCACTATAATGAATAATCTCATGAAAAATATTGCTAAAAAATGTGTAAATGTGAAATATCATAGCCAATAAGGTAAATTACAATGAAAAGTGATTTCTTGTTTCATGTGCAGTCAATTTGGGCAAAACAACCTAGAGAAGGGTGCATAGATTAATAATTAGATTAATCAAATGAGAAAAGTAAAAAAACTTAATATATTTGTTGGGAATAAACAAAATAATCTACTTTTAATTCTTCTAAATAATTTATAAGTGTAAACTACTCTAGCTATTTGTATGCATTATCAAAAATCGAGAATTAAAAGAACAACATCTATAGTGGTTTTAGAGCTTTGCACCTCGTGAAACATTGTTGGGACAAACTTGCAAGCCTTCTTCACATATGACACCATTAATTGCTCCAATCCTAACTACTCCAACATGAACAACTCGAGAGCAATGTTTGAGCACCATTATAAAACAAGTTAAATGTCAAAAGGATGAGGAACTCTAAGAGCTTCTCTAAGAGCTTCTACAATAAATGTATGCAAGATATAAATATTGTGCTACACTATTGAAAAGCAATAGACTAAATAAAATATAAGAAAAACAAGTATCAAACCAAGCCAACTTCTCTATCCCACTCTCTCTAACATTAAAATATAATTTTGAAGAGCTTAACTAAATTTTTTTAAAAATCAACACATCTATTTTGATTATGTAGAAGTACCATCAATTATTTTGAATAATAGAAATAGATTTAATTTTATATAAAAGATGACTACTCTTACATGTCATCAAACATAATAATCAAAAATAAAATTTAACTAATAGAAACAAAACATCTATTTACATTTTTTAACGTAATTGAAATTAAAAATTATTATTAACAAATTAAAAAATTCATTATCATGAAAAATGGGTTCTTGTGAACCACTACTCATGAAACATGGGTCAATTAGTTTGACTCGTAAAACTACATGAATGAATCCTGATAACAATATCACAACTATTATTAACAATTTAACCATTAGAAAGAAAAAAAACCTACCCTTTTATTTTAAAAATCAAAGAACAGCAAATGAAAACTACATCCTTCCCTTATTTGTAGGATCTTTGAGAATTAAAAAAGCTATCCAAAATCTTTTCATGAACAGAGAATATTCCTTGCCTACTACACTATTAGAAAACAGTAAAAGTGAGCAAAATATAACTGCAGAAAGTCCATTTTCTAAGTGGTGTTCATTAAAAGAGCTCAAGTAAGCTGTACATTCATAGCAGACAGCTTGCAGTGCCTTCTTTTTGGAACTCATACATCTTATCAGTTTTTAAGAGGCAACGTACAAAAAAGAACTGGAGGTGTCCATAGCCAATGGGTTAGCAGTAGAAATATATTGTCATCCAATCCAGGCCTAACATGTGCAGAAACAAAAGCATTATTTTATGATAAAGAAGTTAGTCATCACTTAAGGCACAATATTATTAGTTTGGAAGCAGTCAATATCAAGGCAGCAATACCCACATCAAATCAAGCATTCTCACGCAATTCTGGATGCTCTTTATGTCTCCTCCAATCATCGGTAAAGTTAGTGGAAATCATTATCACTGCTCAACGCTCTTATTATCAAATTAAAAGCTTTCAATTATTTTAAGTTTTTTAATTTTAAAATAATTGTTGAAATTGGAGAGTTTTGAATATATTTAATCAATGCATGAATCTAGAGATCTTTTAAATAAGTAAAATATATGAACAAACAAGTCTTTATATGACAGTTGTGTATTCATGTTAACAAGTTTTTATATGACAGTTGTGTCTTCATGTTAACATGTCTTTCTATGACGTGTCTTTCTATGTTAGCAGATGCTTAAGGAATATGATTGAAGAGAGTTTATATTTTATTTCAACTAGATGATGGAGACTGCCCATAACAAATAGGCTTATTGGCTAACCATGTACAAATAAAGAATATTTAACACCACTATCTTCTTGGAAATATACAAAATTATCTCTACTAAAATGTTTGGTGTAGTCATGTGCAAGTTGCTCATTGGTTGGTGTATAAATTAGATCAATTTTCTTATTGAACACGCTCATGCATGAAGTGATGGGCTCTAGGAAAATTCACTGCCAACAATTCATCGCCAAACAATTCATTGTGATGGCATATTCATCTCATGGAAAATTCATCACCAACAATTCGTCGTGGATAATTCATTGCATATACAATTATAAATTTTGATTTATGATAATAAAAATGAAAATATTTTTCAATATATTTTATTTTATTCTAGTAAACCAAAATTATACAACAATATTAGTCATCTCTATTATTAATGAGGTGGAAATTATTGCTTTGCAAAAAAATCTCAATGTCTTTGAATTATATATTAAAAAATGTTAATGTGATGAATTATCTACAACAGTGAATTGCTGGTGGTGAATTTTTCGGCGATGAATTTTCTTGAAATTGAAGTGATGATATGCTTCAATATGCTTTGTGTGAGCATGGAACACTAAATTCTTGGACATCTTCAATTCTCTTTAATTATCACAATACATAATTGTGGGATTACATTGTGGGTGAAAAAGATTCTTAAGAAGTTGTCTAAGCCATATTGTTTCACATGTTGCTACAATAATTGCTTTGTACTTGACTTCAATGGATGGCAAATCAGCATTAGGTTGCTTCTCACAAATCCATGAAACATGAACATATCCAAGATTGAAGTAGTAACTAAGGGTTTAACTTTCTAGAGTCTATGCAACTTGCCCAATCTAATTTTGGAAAATAAACAAGTTAAAAATATTCACTCTTTGAATACTCTAGTCCAAAGTTTTGTGTTCCTTGAAGATATCTCAAAATCCACTTTGCAACTATCCAATGACTTTGTTTTGGATGTGTCATGAATTCAAACAAGATTCCAATTCCATGAGATATGTCTAGATGAGTGGTAGTCAAGTAAATCAAACTTCTTGTCAAGCTCCTATATAGTGTTTCCTTAACTATGTTGGCACTTGTTTTTATGTCCCCCTCCCCCCTCCCCCTTTTAGGAAGATTTACACTTAGTTTTCCAAGAAAGCCTCTTTCTAGGCTTCAGGATGGTGGGCTAACCATAAATTTTATGCATCAAAATCTCCAACTATGGTCACAATTTCTAAATTTTGGCATTGAACAAAGCTTTGATAATTTAAAATGACCCTCCACCTCTATTTTCAAGTTGATCAATTGATTTTTGAGATTAAAATTGATGTTATGAAATTTATGAGTAGGTTCATAGACCATCATCAAAATGAAAAAAATATCGTGGTAGTACAATGGGTGTTGATAATTCTTGATTGATCTCTAGATCTAGTTTTGTGGTCATTGGGTGAATTTTTTTATCATGAAACAAATTTATTTTTACTACCTACAAAATAGCTGCCATTATAAAAAAAACCCTAGAGATTGACACATTTTTTAGACTTTAATGATAAAACAAGGGTCATTGTTATTTACCATTACTCCTCACAAAATCTTGTCTCTCAAACATGATTTGTGTTAGAAAATTTCAAATTTCTTAAAATGGAGAGTTTTAAAAAAAATTAATATTATTTTTCTTTGATGAGGGAGGGTTTCAAATTACTCATTACCACTTTTCTTTCAATCCATTTGAAGTTTTAGTCACAAGGTTTTAGAAGCCACATTTTAAGTGGGCATGGGCAATTAGAAAATTTAGTTTTAAGGATAGAGTTTATAAAGTACATGCATAAGGAGGGGAAGTACCTAACTTTATTCATATTATATATCTCATGTGAAAAATCATTTTACAAAATGAATTCATAATATTGCTAACATTATGAAAGTGGACCCCTTCCCATTGCATCATCATAGTTTAGAAGGAATATTATAATCACAAACTCATGGGATTTAATTTTAAGGAATGGGAATGAAGTAGATGTAATGTTAATCACATTTATGTCATTTTATCATGTGATATTGCAAGTTAAAATGTATTACCGATATTTTCCAATGTGATATATGTTGGTCATCATTGAAAATTTATCAATTTGAATATTGTCTAGAATATTAGGCCTAGTAAGAGTTTATAGACTATACTTGCATTAAGGAGATGCAAATGTGACATCAAATCTTGAAGCTAATAAAATAAGGGCATCAACTATTACATTGTTATCTCTCTCAACCCATTTGATGTTGAATGCATCAAACACCTCAATACTATCACAAACAACATTCTTATACATTTTGAATCTTTTTTATTTTGCAACATATGTGCCCCTAACTTGAGACATCATAAGTTCTTAATCACCATGAGCTCTAAGAAACTTTATCACATACATGAAATCTACATCAAAACCTAGTAGTAAAGATTCATACTCAACCGCATCATTGGTGCATTCTAATTTCAACCTGAATGTAAACATATAATCTTTGTCCTCCAAGGACACTAATACAACTCCTACACCATTACCATCTCTTTAGCATGCACCATCAAAATGCATGTTCCAAATGTCGTAATTTATTGGGTATTGATGTGGGAGGAAATGCCAAGGTTTATATATTTCTCATATTTATCTTCACAATACCCTGCAAAAAAATTAGGTTCCACATCCAAGAAGCAAACTTCATTCTTTGGTTCATCTGGACTCTCCAAAATCTATGACATTTTATTTTCCTTATGTGATTGGACTTCTTTTCCATGCAATGGTATGGTAGCATAAGACAGGTCCATTTGAATGCTACTGCAAATTGAGGTTGCCAACTTCTAGGACAACAACATACCCCACTTAGTTGGACACTCAAATATGATAATGTTCATTGTAATTCTTTACCAAGGAATGCAAAACTTTTTACTTCAACATCATTTACTATTCTAATCATATTTACCTTATGAGGTTCCATGAAAAATAAATCATAGGAGTTTGTGACTTGTAAACCTGACATGTTTATGATTTCTAATGACATCACATTGTTGGATGCCCCATAATCTACTGTATAATTGTGTACCATCTAATCATTAATCAATAAAGAAGTATAAAATGGATCAATTAATTATTTTCCACTTATAGACATAATGCTCAAATATATCTTAGGTGCATCTTGGATGGTCTCATTAGCATAATTTTGAGGAATATGAGTAGATTCATTAGGTTGATCAAAGATAGTAGGGGTAGTGATATACAACAATTCGCTTTCTATATGTTTCTAGGGATCCTTAAAAATTGGTTGAGAAGCACTTGTATTTTCAATTGACTCAATGCTTGGCCCATATCAATTGGCTGGTAAACAAGAAAATGAGTGGATAATGGTATAGTAATAGAACTAGTGTTATGGATAAATGACATTACCTAACCATGACCTACAATAATTTTCTTTGTGTTAACTACCCCTTCAACTCCCTTAGTTTCCTTATGCTTGTCATTAGCTTCTTCGTACCCTAACCTTTGTTTGGGATTATCAATGTTGCTTTTTGCGATATCAACATTTTTTTCTTTGGGACATACCTTTTTTTTAGGGATATATTTGACAAATACATTTTCTTCTTGGGGGAAAAATTACTTGTAGTTTCATTTGTATTCCTCTTTTCACTATCATCCCTTTTTTTACCTTTACCAATTTGTGTGGTTGGTGCCTTAAGAACAACAACATCTCCAACTTGGTATTTGCACCTACTTGCCTATTTATTATCTATTAATCACTTTGTAAATACATGATAAAAACATTGGTGAGATCCTTGACGTCTTCATTGGAAGGTTTTTCTCTCATGTACTATTGCCTCATTTCTTCCTTGAGCTAATTGAAGTATTTTCTCGACAACTCATGTGGAGCATGATGACTATCATGATCATATTGAAAAAATTCCTCACTCTCATATACATCCAATTGATCAACATTGGCATACTCATAATACTCGAATGCACCTTCATTTTCTTGGAATTCTTTCTCTTCTTCAAGTGATAAAACAACAACACATTTTGATTGATCCTGAGGTAAACAACACACATCAAACCATAAAAAATCTTATCTGAAACTCACGTGATCCTTTCTCAAGGGATCAAGGATGTGTCTTTCTTGGTATCCTTGGTTTGTATTTCTTGGGACCACTTGTTTATAATTTAACCTTGATTTTTAGACTAGTCATAATTGTAGGGTCTATTATACAATCCCTAACCTTCATTAAAATGTGTGGTTGCAGTGATGGAACAAATAACTTTTTTATTTTTAGAAACTTTATATGAGAGATCCTTCAATTTTTTTTTTTTTTTTAGTTTTTCTTTAGCTATAAAAGATTTATTAGAAGTTGTTGCATCTACTTTTTAGAGCTTTATATTAGCTCTCTTGTTGTCTTTATCAGATGCCCTCAAATTTCTCTCTATGTTGATAGCTATAGCATAAGCTTCCCTTAATTTTGGAGGGTCCTTATGACATAGACTATAGCCCAATTTTGAATCAAATGCTATATGATACATAGCAAGGAATATTGGTTCATTTGGCCTCACTTGGAGAGACATTTTTCTCATTATCATAATGAACCTATTGTTGAAATCAACAACCATCTCATTTACCTCTTTACTATAGTAGTTGTAGACACCTAAAAATGGTCTGGAGAATCTAATTAATTGAATATGACTTATTTGATTAATTAATCTTAAATTCTTCTACTTAGTAAATAAATAGAAATATTTATTTATATTAAGTTCATTTATTAATTCTTCTATTTTTATATACTCAATTGAAATGAAGCAAAGGTGAAACTTTGTTTGGTATTATCATTTTCATCATATTATTTCTCTCTTGAATTAAATGAAGCAAAAGATTAAAGAAACTTTGTTTTGTTGGTATTATCGATATTTCTTCTATCTTAAGATTAAATGCACACAATTTCGAATAGGTGCATTTGTTGTTTAAAATCACATTTCTTCTTGATTGAAATGAGATGGCTAGAATCTTTTGTTTGGTGTCATTCTCCTTTTTGATTTAATAAACAAACCCTATAGTTTGATTTATTAAATTATTTATTCCTCTTTTTGCTAAATTTAACTAATAAATTAAATTTATTTAAATTTATGCACTATTCACTCACCAATAAAATTAATTTCTCAAAATTCAAATTAATGGCACTGCCATTCACGGGAAAAGCTTCAGGGACAAACCTGCAAGAAATTCTCTCAACAACTTTCCACCCACCTTCCCTTTTATCTTGCCTGGTGTTTTCATGGGGAGAAACCATTCTCCATGATCAGCTCCTTCTTCTCATCCCATGCCTTTGGATTCTCCAGATAAAATCACAGCCCCTCATCCTGTGTTCCTGTGCAATTGTGCTGCCGTGAAAGCTATAAATACAGCTCTTGGGCTACAGGAAAAGGATCCCAACTTATGCAATCTTACTCTGTAGGTTTTCCAGAGCATCCAGCATTCATCCAGCATCTCTAGCATTCAAAATTCAATCCAGCATCCATCCTGCATTTTAATCATGGCTGTTTACAGTAGTTTCATTCTTAGAAGCTTTACTGTAGAATCATTATAGTTGCATAGTTAACCATATTAGAATAAAAATTAGTTCATTTCTCATTCTATAAGTGTCATTTCAATAGTTTAATTAGCTTATAAACCTAAGAGCTAAGTAGATTAGAGAAATATTTAGAGTTAGAGAGCAATAAGATAGATTTCTGAAGCTTTTTAGTTTAAATTAGTTTAAATTCATTAAGTTTTAGATGCAATATATTATTTAGAAGCATAGATGCATTGTTTAGATTGTTTTCCCCTTTCT
>VDFB02138101.1:0-13273 GCA_007258455.2 Sequoia sempervirens
CAGACTGGTTTGGAATCATCCATTCCAAATTTCTTCAACTCTTTGACATACTTTGATTATGAAATGAATATTCCCTTATCAGTTTGATTCACTTGAAGTCCAAGAAAGAAATTCAACTCGCCAATCATAGACATTTCAAACTCCTTTTGTGTCTCCTCTACAAATCTCTTACACATACCCTCATTTCCTCTGAAGATAATATCATCAACATACACAACCACTATCAACATTTTGTTTCCTTCAACTTTGAAATAGAGATTATTATTTGTGGAGCCTTTGTTGAACCTTTGTTGTGTCAAATATTTGTCCAATATTGCATACCATGCTTTGGGAGCCTGTTTAAATCCATATAGTTCCTTTTTCAACTTACAGACCATGTACATTTTATTTGATAATTGAAATACCTCTGGTTGTTCCATGTACACCTCTTCTTCCAATTCTCCATTCAGGAATGCAGACTTAACATCCATCTAATATACTTTGAAATCTTTGTGAGCAGAAAATGCCAAAAACATCTGAATAGCCTCCATTCTTGCCACCAGGGAAAATGTCTCCTCAAAGTCTATTCCTTCAATCTGTGAATAACCTTTGCATACAAGCCTTGCTTTTTTTCTTACAACTTCACCATTCTCATTCAGCTTATTCCTGAACACCCACTTTGTACCAATTACATTCTTGTTTACTAGTCTAGGAACCAGTTCCCATGTCTAATTCTTCTCTATTTGTTGTAATTCCTCTTTCATTGCTCTAACCCAATTTTCATCTTTGCATGCTTCACACACTGTTTTAGGTTCTATCTTGGAAAGTAAACATTGATTTACCTCAGTTGCTACCACTTTGCTTCTTGTCTTTACACCTTCACTTTTATCTCCAATTATCTGTTCTTCGGGATGATTTTTCTGTACATACTTTGGAGTCTTAGGAGCAGGTTCTAGAGCTTCTTCTTCTTCTTCAATCTATTCTTCTTCTTCCTTATTATCTTCTTGTACTTGTCTATAGATAGGTTCATCTGGTCCAACTTCACTTATTTCAACTAGTTTGTGCATATCTTCATCAACTTGTACATTTGCACTTTCAACTATCTTTCTCAATCTTTTATTGAAGCATCTATAAGCTTTTCTATTAGTTGAATATCCAAGGAAATTACCTTCATCACATCTTGAATCAAAATTTCCAAGGTTCTCATCATCTCTTTTAATATAACATCTACTTCCAAACACCTTAAAGTACTTAACAATAGGAATTTTTCCAGTCCATAGTTCATAAGGAGTCTTTGTGTTGTTACCTCTAATTTGAACTCTGTTAAGAATATAAACAACAATGTGGATTACTTCTCTCCAGTATATATTAGATACATTTTCCTCTTTCATCATAGTCCTTGCAACCTCTTGAAGAGTTTTGTTCTTCCTCTCTACAACTCCATTCTACCGAGGAGTTCTAGGAGCAGAAAAATGTCTCTTTATACTATGCTCTTCACAAAATGTATTAAACTCATTGGAAGTGGATTCTCCACCTCTATCAGACCTTAAACATTTGATTCTCAAGTTCACTTCATTCTCTACCCTACCCTTGAACACTTTAAATCTATCCATAGCTTGATATTTCTCCCTAAGAAAAGTAACCCATGTCATTCTAGAATAATCATCAATAAGGAGCATGAAATACCTGTCACCATTAAGACTTCCTATTCTTGTGGGACCATAGAGGTTTGTATGAACCAATTCAAGCATTCGAGTAGTTGATTGCTCTTTTCCTTTAAAACTGCATCTTGCTTTTTTTCCCAACTGACAACTTTTGCAAACAATATTGGTCCTAGGCTTAGTGATTTTAGGCAGATCCCAAACAACTTCTCTTGAACTAATCTTGATTAGATTGTCAAAGTTTATATTTCCCATCCTCCGGTGCCATAGCCAACTTTCATTAACTTGAGACACAAAAAACTAATGATCAACACCCTTAAGCTGATAAATGTTTCCATATGTTCTTACAACCATAGTTTTAGACCCTTTTTTGATCTCACATGTATTATCCTAAAACACAAGCTTAAATCCTTTGCTACACATTTTTCCAACACTCAAAACGTTATGCCTTAAGCCCTTAACATAATAGACATCATCGGTACTTTGTTTTCCATCAAAACTAATTGTTCCTTTTCCAACAATATTTGCACTAGAATCATCTCCAAACATGACTAATCCACCATCATACTTTTCAAGTTTAGTAAACTAACTTTTGTCTCTAGTCATGTGATTTGAACAGCCACTGTCAATCATCCAATAGTATTCATCTTGTCTAGCATGAAAGGAAATAACCAGAGTACCTTCCATCTCTTCCTTCTTGTTCTCTACACCACTTTCCCTTGCACATCTTCCATGGTTAGTAGATACATATTTATTCTCTAAGGCTAGAAGCAAGCATTCATCATTATCACCCTCAAAATCAGATTCATCATAAAAAATTCAAGCATCTTCTCTAACATGGTACAATTTCTTGAACTTCTTATCCTTTTTGTCTTTATTGTCTTTGCTCTTCTTTTGTACAACTCTATTTGGACATCTTGAAGCATAGTGACCAATATTTCCATAGATAAAAAATTTAAAAGGTAACATACCTTTGTACTTACCGGTACCTTTCTTCAATTTCCTTGTAAAGTTTGCTTCCAACTCCTTTGAACCTTCACTATGTGGATCATCTTCTGTCTTTGTAGCTTTGAAGGAAGATTTTGTCTTCTCCTTTTCTTTTCCAAACTTTCTCATTTCAAATGTAGTTAAGGTGCTAAATAACTATTCTTTAGTGAACTTCTTAGGTTCATACACTTCGTCAATGGCTGAGACTTTATCACTGTAAATCTTCGGTAGGGTCATCAAAATCTTCTCCATTACATCTTCACCTGTCAGAGTACCACCTTGATTTTTGACTTCATTTATTGCAATATCAACCCTTTGAAAAAAGCTTCCAATAGCTTCACCTTCTTCCATTTTCAAGTTCTCATATTTGGGCTTTGCTATTAGCTTCTTTGACAATTTGAATCTATCATTTCCTTCATAGATATCTTTCAACTTTTTCCAAACTTCATAAGAAGTGTCCAAAGAAATAACTTTTGTCCGCTCAGTCTTAGATAAAGCATTGTAGATTGCATACCTTGCCTTTTCATTTTCCTCATAGGCAGAAATCTCATCTATAGAAGAAGGACCACTTGCTAGTGCAAAATATTTTGTATCAACAACTTTCCAATTCTCGTAACCAAGAGAGATCAAGTAACCTCTCATATGCACTTTCCAGTCACTGTAGTAAGATCCATCAAACACATGGATTGACAATTTGTGCACCATTGGATCTACCTTAAGCGGTTAAGCTCTTCTCCAAGGAACCAAAGGTCTGATATCAATTGTTGAAAGGAACAAGACAACTGAGAGGGGGGGTGAATTAGTTGTCTCCAATCACATTCACAAATCTCAAACAATTATCAACTTCAAATCCACTTTATTTTGTTATTAAGTGTTAACATGAAATACAAATAACATAAAGCAATATCAGCACAAGAAACACTAGATTTACGTGGAAAACCCAATAAGGGAAAAACCACGGTGAGGATTAATTGACAATATAGATTAATAGAAAAAAATGATTACAAAGAGGCTCACTGCCCAAAATACAAGGCTCAATTCCTATAGATAGGACTCACTGTCCAAAAGGGAGGCTCACTGCCTACAGATACAAAAGATAACAGAAAAATCCACCACAACAAATTATCCACATCCGCAGCCTTAATCAGAGAATTGCAAACACCATCAACTCACTTCTTTTGGAATCTAACACATTAAAGTATTGTTACCTTAATTCACTTTCACACACTCTTTCTTCTCACACTTATGGCATGTTCAATACATCAAATCCATAACATCTCGACTTGTAATTATACCATCTTCAACCTTAGAAACTTTCTCCAAGGTCGGCTACACAGTTCATATTATAAATTCAAATTAGGTCGAAAACTCAGCATCCCCACAGTGGAAGAGAATGAGAGTAGACCAAACCAACACTTAACCAAGACCCAAAACAACATCTCAGATCAATCACACGCTTCCTTAATTGATACTTATCCTTTGCATGACATGTAGACACCAGGTTGGCTAAACCTAATGAAAACACAAATGAACTTTGAAGTACACATTTCCACAACAAGAGGATAACATGCAGACCACATAACATGGTTCACCATACATTGGAACACATCTTAGATTCCTTCAAATTCATCCGCAACAAATGCAACAACCTTCATACACAAAATACTTTCCATGAGTCCATCTAGACTGTACAAACACACACAGTAATTCTGAACCTAGTCTTCCAGAGCACCAAACCATGAAATTTTGAGAGAACATAGATAAAACCATTACAAGCCTTCTACAAAATCTGAAAGACTTGAAAAAAACCAGCGGAGGACTGTAGAGAAGAAACATCTCTCCCGGTCCATAGAAAAACAACTCTGCCAGACTAGTCCACACACCGGTGAACACAACTTTCACTCTTCATCAAACCAAAAGGTCTAATCTAGGATGTATCACCCAAGGATTCCCATAAACAACACTTCAAATTCACACAATCATAGGATCAACACATAAGAAATGCATAGCACAAATCGGAGCCCATTCTGAACACACACACAATTTTGTCTTCACTATTTCTCAAAAGCACTTGGTAACTCATCATATCAACACACCTACAACATCATAAAGATAGGTCCATGTACTCACATCTCTACAGTATCTCAACTATACATGCACAACCTGCAATCACTTGTTTCCTTTCTGCAACAACCTATACTGTGTTGAAATCAATGACAACATTAATGACAACACCACCATACTCATTCATACTTGCAACATAATCATCATATTAACTAGATGAAACAAATGAAGAATCACGCTTAGGAAAATCACAATAGTCACTTGAATTTAATAACATAGAAACTTAAAATTACATCAAAAAACTCACCACCTATCCAATGGCAAAAAAAATAACACATTAATAATATTGAAGGTTTGAATTGTGTATAGGTTCTCTCTACTAGAAGGACTGTCAAATATACCACATATAGCCAAGGAGTATAATATAGCTATAGAATAAATTATCACATACATTATATATCAATATATTCACAATGAAATCCCTATAACTACTCATGGAAAGATGAAACAAACATAAAATAACTTATTAGGTGCTTGAGATATTATAGCAAAGATCTGACTAATGAAAATGATCAATATAAATGGTGCCAAGTTTTTGGCATGCAAAGTGCATCTCCATGAATCGTAGAGAATAATGCAATACCTAAAGCCCAAGAAAGGTCAACTTGGGAAATTAGAAAGAACCTTATGATAATACTATGGACAAGAAAGAGCCAATGCATAAGAGCAAAAGGTGAATCAATTTATAATTTTAATCATGTCTAGGTTTAAAACAATTATTTCTAACATTGCCAAGGATGGTAGGCTTGATATATTTTTGTTTATTGACTTGTTTTATGAGGAAATTTAAACTAATACATTAGGAAATGCTAATATCTTCATGTTTGTAGGGTTAATTTTTCTAAGGATGAAAAAAAATCTAGGATATATTCATAGGCTCATTAGGATAGTCATAAATTAATTAGGACTATATTAAATTCATTAGGGTAATCATAACTTGAGATGTGATAGTTATAGGTTCATTAGGTCTGTTACAACTTCATTAGAATTGTAAGGTTCATTACGACTATCATTACTTCATTAGGAATGTCATAAATTTATTAGGAAAGCCATAACTTCATTAGGACTGTCATAAATTCATTAGGGAAGTCATAACTTCATTAGGACTATCCCCTAATATGCTCAAACTATTGCAACTTCCTCAATGCATTATGAATTTTATATCTTTCCTATGTTCTTTCGCAAATCCCATTAGTAGTTAAAGTAAGTTTTTGTGGATACCACCATTGGAAAAGCAATTTGATAATGATATATATTCTCTCAAACTATTGAAACATTGTCACATGTCATTATTTATTCTTCTTTTAATGTCCACACCTACCTTGCAAGGAATAAGTGAAAAAATTTAGGTCAAAATTTAGTTAATGTTAAGCTCAATCAAAATATGGTGTACCCAAGATTCCTGACTTGCACAACCTACTCCACTATATTTTCCCTAGTTCTTCATTATGATCCTTGAATACTCTTATGCAAACATTTAGACATTGTCCTCAATTGCTAGACTCAAGGAAAACTTTTCAGGGGCCATAATTTGTATTTAGTCCATCATGGGGCCAAAATGATAATGCCAACATGTCCAGATGGGTGATTTTATAGTAGACAAGGTCATGTTTCACACCCCATCTTGCTTGAACATTGCAAGTTGTGCCACACTTTCTCTTAAGAGCCCTAAGTGCCAAAAAGGTAAACTTTGGTAGACTATTTCTCAAAAAAGTGGCACCTACAAATATTTTTTATGAAGGTACAAGGTCATGTAGGGTCCCTCCACAATATACTCCATTGGTTTTTGAAATCCCCAATCCACTTGAACATAGCGATAATTTTTTAAATGTTGCAAAAAAGCATCAAATGTGTTTAGTAAAAACTTTTCAAGAGCCATACTTTTAAGTGTGTCCATCATGGGGCCAAACTAATAGTTCCAACATGTTTGGGTGGGTGGTTTTATGCTAGGAAAGATCCTATTTTGCACCCCAACATGCCCTATCATTCCCGACTACATTGTGTTGGGGCTTTCTCTTAAGAGCCCTAAGTGCTAAAAAGTGTCAAAATCCAATGAGTTGCTTCTCAAAAATCATGGCACCTAGAAACATTCCATCTGAAGGTATAGGGTCATGTAGGGTCTCTCCACAATAACCTCTCTTAGTTTTTCATATCTCTAAGCCATTTCACCATGGCAACAATGTTTCAAATGTTGCAAAAAATATCAGTTGTATTCAATAAAAAGTTTTTGGGAGACTTTTTTATGTTCTTCATCTTGTGGGGGTAAATTAACAATTCCAACATGTTGGGGTTGCTAGACAGTTTGAGTTCTAAAAGAATAGGTCCACTTTAGGGATTTTGGTCACCGTAGGTCTCTTTGCATGATATTTTGTAGTCCTCAATGGCATCTAAGTTTTTCTTCAAATTTTGATGGGAGATATTGTTAACCTTTTTTATAAGAAAGAATTTACACCCTAGGCACAATTCCCCCTTTTGCCTTTATACACTTTAGAAAACCTAAGTCAGAGGCTTAAATTCACTTAAGCCCATTGATGGTAGTCCACTTGGCACCTATTTTGTGTGTCGGTGGAGGCATTTCTGTCAGGGAAACCCACGCGACACACAGACGTTCACATGGCGCACTTATGTCCCTGGAAGATTCCTACGGCTGAGCCAGTAGAGGCATTACTCTTCCCATTGGAAGTGAAGTTGTAATGCCTCCTTTGGCCACCTGACCCGAATATGGCTGTTTTCTTTCTCATTCCTTCATAATTAGTCTTTGAACTTGCATTTGGAGGTTGGAAGAAATCTTGAACAGACTTGGCTCTCATACTCACTCTCACAAGCTCACTTTCACTCACTTCCAAGCATTACGAGGCATTCTACATTGCAACAACATCACCTCCATCGCCGGTGAAGTTTGGGACCATGTATTGCGATGAGGCTTGAGTTTCTCTCATTTCTCCCCAAGCATCTTGGTGATCTTGGTGGGAGTGGTAAGCTTCCCTCTCCTCTCCTCTATCACTTGGTTGAGTGGCATAGTCTTGTTTTGTAATACTTGTGTATTTATCCTTCTTTATCTCGCCTTTGGTTGTCCATGGAGGTGGAAACACCTAATGGGGGAGTCCTAGCGAGGGAGGCCCATATCTGACCACCCAACATTCTCTCTCTTGTTGTGTGTAGGTGTGTGAAATCTCGAATGTCAGGTTGGTGAATGAGTTCATTAGTGAGATTCTCCTCATTCTCATCACTCTCATCTATTTACTTTATGATATTAGAGAATATTTAATCTATTTAGTTATATCATTCTGGCCTTTTAGTTAAATAGCTAAGTTGTTAGTAATTTTAGTGTGTTCAACCTTGTCTCGGCTATTGTCTGACATTATGCTACTTGGCGGCTTTTAGAGGCACTAACGTGCCGCATTGTCGTCGGTAGGCGATGTCCTCGGGTAGAGAGCTCGACAGAGTTGGAACTAAAAATTGACTCACGTGTAGCAGCCGTCGTGCAAACCCGGAGAACACACACATAATCACGAATAATTTTTTTTTTTAAATAATAAGTAACATGTAATAGGTTGTCTGGTGAATCCATGTGAAACCATGCGATGACACTCTCGTCTAACATTCTGTTTGTGTTGATTTACTGAAGTCCTCTGGAAGTGATTTATTGATTTGTCTTTGGTTACTGTTGTAAGTAATGTTCAATATTATGACTTGAGATTCGTTGATGTTGTGATTGTGTCTGGTTGTTATGTTCTTCAGTGGTTTGTTGTGCCTTTTGGATTTGCCATTGTTGTGTTTCTATGTGGTCTTTGGTGTTAAGTTATCTTCTTGGAGTTAGTTTTTGCTGTGGTTAGACGTACTTGGTCGGGGACCCTTCCTTGTCTACTCTCAGCACGGGGGTGGTTGGGTGGAACGTGCTTCGCACCCCGTTGGGTTTCCCCTTCTATTGCAGGTGTACCTTTATTGCAGGGCTTTTGGGAGATGTTGATGATCCAGTTATTCTTATGTACCAGATAGTTGTATATGCTTTAGTTGTAATGTATTTAATGTAATCATGGATGTATCATCTCCCACGTGTGTTGGGATGACCTTGTTGTAATTGGTATATGTAGTTATGGAGATGTATCTTCAGTTAATTGTATTTTATTATCACTTGGGATGTAATGTAAATTCAGACCTTGTATGTATGCATGAATTGTCACTTGTAATAGTTGGTTACGTTATGTTGTATCTATCGAAATATGCAACACTTTATATCTTTATAATTATGTGTATTGTCGTATATGCATATGGTATTAATATGGTTATTGTTTAACAGATATTGTAAATGATGAAATGAGAATGAATGGATTTATATAATTGTTTAATTATGGTTTAGCATATTATCGTGGTTATGGGTTAGAATAGTCATGTCACTTCGTGTACCCCATTGGAACAAGTTGTGCCTCTTAATATGTTGTCATGTTATAGTTCTTAAGTATGTTATTATATTCTTTAAAAAAAATAAAAAATTGTTCCATTGTTTTAGTTCCTTTGGGGTTAAGCGGCGTCAGGCAACAGTATCGAGCGGGTTGCTAACACTAGGTCCTCTGGGTAGTTGTGTCCGTTATGCAACCTTTGCGTAACTCTTGATCTTACATAACTTTAATCGTTGTGCAGGATCATGCCTCGAGGTAGAGGTCGTGGCCAAAGAAGAGGCCGAGGTGGTGGTCATAGAGTCAACCGCCGAAGTCCGTCACCGCCAAGCATTCATGGTTCAATGCACGAGGAACGACTAAGTCCTCAACGCAATGCATCAGGTGGTGGTCAAAATCAGGGACAACCTGGTTTGGATATATATATGCATATATGCACATGTACACAACTTCGTTTGTATAAATTATCGGAGTCGATGAAGGGATGTTAGTACAACATTTTGTTCGAGGCTTAAATGCCCAAATTAGTGGTGGCGTGAGAGTCTTCCAGCCGAAGACAATGGAGGTAGCGGTCGAGAAGGCTCGGTTGGTTGAAGAAAATCTAGCTATGGCACTGGGTGGACACATAGGAGGGCAGATGGGCAGTACACCAGCATCAGGTGTTGTTTCTCATGGAGGTCCAGTTTTGGCTGCAGGATCCTCTATAGGTCATCAGGAACCCACTAAGGGTGAGCAACAACAACGCTCTCCGTCTCATCAGGGAAATAGATCGCAGAACAGGAAGTTTCGGAGTTGGCAACGTAACAGACCTGATCGTTTTGTGCAGCCAGCACAAAGTATACAGTCAGCACCGTCACGGGGCAGCTTTCAACTATCGAGTGCACCAGTTGGGGTCAGAGGCTTTGGGTGGAGTACAGGTTGCTTCTCATGTGGGCAGCAAGGTCATATTGCGAGGAAGTGCCCTCAAGGGAACACTACAGGTTTTAGTCAGGCACCAGTCGCTTCTGAGCTGACAGTAGGTGATGCGAGTAGAGCTTATCATGTGTTTGCGGGTTCTGCGGGACCCAAGTGATGAACTTTGGTGTCATAGGATAATGCATGTCATTTTAGTGAGGATTATTTGTTTGTTTAGTTACTGGCTTCCAGGAGTAAGCCATATTCTAGGGGGGGAGGATGTAATACCCCCATGTTTCTGATACTATTTGCTACTATTGTTTGCTTTTATGTGTTAGTGTGATACTGAATTGTGATGGTGACTGATTCATCATTTTGGTGTGTGTGGTTGTGTAGTTAATTGATTGCTACAATTGATATTATTATTATGATACTCTATATGTAGGGTTTGGATTATTTTATTAGGTAATGCTTTCTCTCTAATGTTTTAAATGTCGATGTGATAATTCTATGATCATGTGATTTGAATTCTGTGTTACTTTATAATGCAAAGGTTTAGTAATTAGTTATGATGCAGTAGTTTAGTATAATGTTATCTTATGATCTATTTGGATTATAAATGTTAGTTACTATTGACATTGTAATTGTTAGAGTAGATTAGGTGAGAGGACAGGGTAGCATCACTCGTTCATGAGTGCCCTGCTACACTGCGATTCCTTCTCACGGTAGGATGTTGATTTTATATATATATGTATACATGTGCTGCTTGACGTTTGCTTGGATGCAGGATTGCAGGAATAAGTCTCGATTCCACCTGCTTCGGCAGGACAGGGCGAGCAATAAACTAGCCCAACGGGTAAAATTGTTGAAAAAGGGAGTAGGTTTGGAAGCGTCCCCGTCCCAAGTCCGTCGTCTGTTGTGAGTCATGTTATGACTGTGGTTTTCGTTCTCGTTGTTTGTGTAATTTGTTTTGTTGAGGTACTCGGTTGATTTATGGTTCATGTTTATTTAATTAACCTTATTTTATATGATATTGGTTTAAAGTTGTTTAGTTGTTTGATTTAATTGTGTGTTAGTCGAATATTAAATTTAAATATATTATAAATTAAAAAGTGATTTAATTTATTTAAAAGAGTAAATAATTATTTTTAATTAATAATGTTGACAATACTTAAATTAAATAAATATTGTAAGATAATTAAATAATATCTTTTTACTAATATTAAATTAGCAAAATCTTGCATAGATAATAGCTTGTTTAAATAAATTATTTTAATTACAAACTGGAGATAAATTTGTGCTTTTAAAAGCTGAAAAGGACCAATAGGAAGGGGGCTTTTTGTGAAAAGAAAACATAAGTGCTTTATTGAGTTTTATTTTGATTTATTATTATTTTTAGGAGAAGATTATTCTCACACACAGAACTTCTACTATGTTGTTCTGGGATTTGAAAAGGAAAAATAAAAAATGGAAAATAGAGAAGAAAAGAATTTTTGGGGATTAGAAATTGGGAGAAAAATAATTGATTTGAAGATAGGTGGATTCGAAAAGAGAGCTCCAGGAGGGATCGAAAAGGATCGGCAGGAGTATTTCGAAAGGAGCTTTCAGAAGGATTCTTCTCCAGACGAAGGACTCCAGGTTCTATTCTGTTGATTTAGTATGATCTTATTGTTTTGTAAATAAAATTTAGTTGAATTTGTGAAGTCCATTCCTTTATTTCTTTTGTTGAAAATGAGTCTGTGAATTGAAAATTTATTGTGTTAAAACCCTCAAATCTTTTGTAGAAAATCTAGTAAAACCCCCTTGAAAACCTTCAATACAGACAGATGGAGAAATTTATTATTTGAAAAGGGAACCATTGTTATCTCTGGTTAAATTTGCATGCCCAAATCTGGACTTGTATTTGATATAAAACAGATTAGTTTAAATTAATTAATTTTTGTTTTGATTTAATATATATATATATATATTTATATAGAGGCTGTATAAAATTTATATATATATCTGAATGAATATATATAAAATGCATATTATATTAATTGTGAAAAGTTTGTGTTCACTTAGAAATCATATGTACTGATTTTAAAAATATGCTCTATGCTTTGGAATTCGTGTTGTGCTGTGTTTGAATCTAAAATAAAATAAAAATAAAATTATATGTATATTTAACTTTCTGGTTTTTTAAATTGTATATATAAATATATATATATTATATATATATATATATATATATATATATATATATATATTTCGAATTTGAGATTCTATGTTATAAAAAAAAATAAAAAATTAATAATATAAAAATGTATTTATAAAAATTTATATAAATGTCTGTGCTTTCTTATTTTTCGTGCCCGACTGGGCGTTTTCATATGACGGAAACTTTGTTTGAATATAAAATAAAATTTAAAAATTTATCAAATAAATTTAAAAAATATATATATATATATTATAAAAATTTTGTTGGGCAATGGGGGCCGGCTGGAGCCGTACCCCCACGGCCCACAGGCTGGTTGTACGCAGCCACTGTCATCCGCGCACAGCAGCCGAGGTTGCTGGGCGCAGCTGACGGGGCCACGTACAGCGGCCCTGCCAACCTGTGGTACGCAGTACCACAGGCGGCTGTTTTTTTTTTTGTTTATTTATTACTTTATTTCAAATTTTTAATATGTTTTCTTTTTTATACGTTTTATATGGATTCAATTATATTTAAAGTTGTTTTGTTTTATATATATATATTTTAATATATATATATATATATCATATATTAGATAATATATATATTTATTATATATATATTATATAGATAATATATAAATTTATTTATTTTGAGTTTAAAAATTGATGTTTATTTTTATTATATTTTTGTCTCGGATATAATTTAAATTGAAGTTGCTCATAATATAATTTTTTCAGATATGGTTATATTAATTTTATTATAAGATTATTATATATATATATAATGGATGGTTATTTATGTTATAATTATGAGATATATGTCTGGATTATGTGTATTTTTATTATAGATATTTATAAACAAATAAAAGCGGGATTGGGTTGTAAGCTGTTTTTATGGGGAGATTATATATATATATCCTTGTAGTGTTATAGTGTATTTGTGATAATTAGAAATAAATTAGATATTTTAAATGCAATGGAGTTCTTGCGGTTATTTATTTATTTATTTGTTGGAATTATTGTGCATTGGAAATATTTAATTCTAGTATTGTT
>VDFB02138102.1:0-68140 GCA_007258455.2 Sequoia sempervirens
AAGCTTGTCACATCCTCCAATGAATGTGGCATAGAAAAAAATGTAGTAATTACATTTTCATCCAAATTTCACAATATATTTCTCCAAGATCTATTTCAATAGTTCATTAAGTATACTTTTGTTGAAACATATAAAAACATCATATTCAATATAAAATACTCAAATTTTCTCATTTTTCAATACATTAAAACTAGGAAATTTGCACAAAACTCTATTAAAATTTATTTAAAAATTAAAGTGATTTTATTCTCATGTTCATCCATACAAGGGATTTCATTCTCATTTTTATCAATACAAGGGATTTCATTCTCATTTTCATTCATACAAGGGAATTCATTCTTATTTTTTGTTTCCATTATTTCACTAGTATAGTTGATATCATTATTGGTATATCTAGCTTCCTTTAATAATTAATATCAATTTCAAAAAAATGTGGGTTTGAAGACATACCTTGATTTGTTTGAATAGTTGCATTGATTTTTTTGAATGGTTGCATTCCATAATATTGAAAGATGTATTTGAAGACATACCCGAAGTTCTTTGCATGATCACTATTTTCATACCATTCAAAGTTGAATTTGAAAACATAGTTGGTTTTGTCTCTATAATCACATTTTCTTCCATATTCACCATTTCCACATTTGCATCATCGCCATTCATCTAATCATTTATTTTCTCCTTTTCAAGAGTCACAGAACTTAGAGATGCTTCAATATTTTTCATTTGATGAATCCTTGTTCTTGTAAGATAGAAATTTCTTGTCACTTATGGTTTAGGACATAGGGCAAGAAACTTCTATGCTCCACATTCAAGGATGCCCAAGAGATCTCAATCCAATGAAGAAAGGGGAAAGAGACCTAACAATAAGGTATCCTAGGATATTTTGAGAGATTAATGAGGTGTTCATCACCAAGCTAGGGCTTTGAAAGACAAATTCAATGCAAGATGTAATACTAAACCCTAATATGATGCTAACTTCAACTAGATGACCTAAAAATGTATATAAAATAGAATAACAAGTTGTAGGATGGAATGTGTGCACCTAGGAATTTGAAGTAGACTTGAATGAGCTTTCAAAAACTAGAAAACCTAAAATTTTGACCTAATGGGACTCATTCGCCAATCTGGGTGAATCAGTCGTAAATTAGGGTTTTTCCACAGGAACAGGTTTATGGAAAAAAGGTATCTGAATTTGCAAAAATCTTGAAAAAAAATTGTAGTGGGACTCATTCACCACTTTTAGTGAATCAGTCTTGTTCCACTTTTTTGGGAATTCAAAGTCCAGATCTACACTTCAACACCTATTTTTTTTCCCAAATTGATTTTTGAATTTGAAACTACTGATTTTGGACCTGTAGGTGACTTTTTGTGAATATAGCAACCTTGCAAATGAGGGGAAAATTCCAACAACTTTCTCCAAGCTTGTAACCTAATCTTCAATGATCCTTCAAGCTCCAAGACACCTAGATTTGCAATCACACATGTAAAGAGGAGTAAAACTTGTTGATTGTTAGTGAATAGGGGTTTTCCTTGGTCAAACCCCTTGTAGGTAATCAAACCAAATGATGAGATAATGAAATGAAAGCATGAAACAGGAAACATAGAACATGAATCATGAACAATGATACCTTGAATGATTCCTTGTAAATGATTTCTTGTAAATCTGCAACTCAACATGAAATGGCCATGAAGGATTTAGATCTTGATCTTGACAATAGGTGTAGAAAAATTCTTGATCTTGGATATTCAATACTACATCACAACACTAGCTTAATAACATTCATGATGCTTGATATCCTTGACATGATGAGGGATCTTGAATTTTTGCAACAATTGATGAATAAATCTACTCTTGAATGCCTTAGAAATAATCTTGAATGCTCTCTTGATGATCTTGTAAAGTCTTGGAATGCTTAACTCTTGAGTGCTTGACTTGAAATCATGTAGGCTTAGTGAAATAATGATTTGAAAACTCATTTATATAGGAAATCCATCTAATATCCTGTTAATTGGATCCCACAGGTCAACATTCATGAAATTTGAACTTAAACCGCAAATTTTTAGCTCAAAACCTAAGAAAAGCCTCAAATGGGACTCATTCGCCACTTTTGGCATATAGGTTCCACCTAGGGGACTCATTCACCCAAGGTGGCGAATGAGTCCCACCCTAGATTTTCAAGGTGGGTTTTCAAAACTTTTTATGTTTTTAATGATTTTGTCATGTTTCTAGCTGAAATAAGCATTGGGATGCACAATATAGGATCTTAGGGGCCTATTAATGATGATATTAAGGTCATAAATGCAAGAGGGCCCAAAATCCAATGTGAAAGTGTGAATAAATACATTTTACACCACTAAATTAAGAAAAAAATGGGTCTATTTAGCTTAAAAGGGTCACAAATCCCATGTGCATGCGTAAAACACATTACAACACTAGATTAGGTCCACTTAATTTACAAGCCTCCTAAATTTTAATGTGTATATGTAAATAAATAGACTTTACAACACTAAATTAGGGCATAGTTTGATTTATTCGGCTTAGAAGGTCCCTAAACCTAATGTGGATGTGTAAAACACATCACAACACTAAATCAAGAAAATATGAAGTCTACTTTATCATTAATTATTCCCAAATTAAGCAAGGAAGACACTTTAGTGAGAGGATGAAATTGCTTCAAACTTACACTAAAGTAGACATTCAAGAGGGCTCCAAGTGTACTGATGCAGATGGTCTAGGATAACAATGATCAAGGAGTGGTCTAACCCACAGGATCCAAGATCCTACATGAAACTGACATAAGTACAAGAGGACACACACAAGGTGTATGATACATGTAGCATCAAGATACGCAAACATGCAATGTCAATACCTAGAAAGAAGAACAAAAAATAAAAAGTAAAAAGGTGGATCAAGCTTTGACCGTTTTTCCAACACGATGTGGATCAGATCTAGGTTGTTTGTAAAAAAATGCACACTCACTCTGAGGCAACAAAAGTTACGAATGTCTACTAGGTGAGTAATCCAACAAGGTGAGACACATACGACCAATATGTGCTTGTAAACACTCCAAATTTTTCCTCACAACCATCTTTTTTTTTGTCTATTAATTTGTAGACCCTAAATCTGCAATCTTCTTCAAACAATAATCACCATTAGCTTGGTTAATCAGTTCAAAAAAAGAAAACCTAAGATCCCTATGAAATAATACATTATTGCTTCCCAAATGCAAACAAATGACAAAAAGGTAAGCCAAATAAGCATATGAAAAACATGAAGTATCTTTATTTCATAGTGGATTGGTGCTATTGTAGAAAATAACCCTTTCCCAACCCCTTTAGATAAGCAAATGTGATAAAATTGCTTTGAAGATGGTGGAGTGATGATGAGCAAAATCAATTCTCCTAAAGAGAGTGACTTTGCATGAAAGATTGTGGAGGATTTGCTAAAGAATGATGCCTCTATTTAAAGATTTTCAAATGCTAAGAGTGCCAAACATGGAGGATGTGGGATAAAGATCAATCCAATGATAAGAGGCCACTTGTCAACTTGTGAGTGGTTGATGCATGAGCAAGATTTGGGAAATGCATCTAAGAGGGAGAAATTTCAAATTTGAAATGAGAGTTAATGCTAAGTTTGACTTGTGCAAGGGACATGTAAGAGTCATGTAAGAGCTCATAAATGACTTGTTGGATGTACATGTCCACCTGTTTTTGAATTCAAATTCTAGGGAATATGCCATGTTGAGTGAAAATGTTGATTTAATAAATCAATAAATTGATTTATTTGTGCAAGTGGGGATATCTAGAGGATGCAAGTGGTTAGGATTAGCATTTAATCATGGTTAGATTAGTTTAATGATGATTAGGATGATTTGACCAATTTGACTTGATTTAGGAATTTAAATCAAATCAAAGGGAGATGAATGATGATTTGAGATTTAATTAAATAAATGATTGGTTTATTTAATCAAAGAGGGAATGATAGGCTTAAATTAAATAAAGTTAATTTATTCAATTTAAGTGAATGACCTTAGGAGATTGAAATTGATTTACCTGATGAATGGATGAAGGTGAACTTGATTAAATGATGAATGGACCTAATACATGATGCTAATTTTGCATGTCTACATTTTGCCCCTCTTTGAAGCAATGTACTTGTTGTGTTGGTTCAAAGAATAAACTTGTCGTGATCAAAATTCAAAAAAATTCTGATTTTTTCGGATGCCACAACAGAAAGTACACTAGTACATTGCCCCCTCGAGAGATCGAGTGAAAAGATTCAATTTGAGGGTCAATCTCGCGATAAAGAGGTTCAAAATGGATGGTTATCGATGATGAAGTAAATGAGATGATTTTAAGATGCTTAGAATAACAAATCTATATTATCCTAAACAACTTAAATGATGATATGATGTGATGATGGATGAGATTGATGATGTGATATGCTATGATTATGCAATGGATGATTTATGAGATGCTTAGACTAGCAGATCTATATTATAATGATGATGAAAATGCAATGCATGTGAAATGATCGATGTTTCCTATTATGCATGATATGAATGATATGTGGCATGTTGACGGTTTTGTGGATGCAAGATGGATGTATGATGGATGAAGGATGGATGCATGATGGATGCATTGGTGATGATGATGTTAATGCAGAAATGAGATGATGACAAGAGGATTCCACAAGTCCATGATCTGATGAGACTTTATTAGAGATGATGATGATAAATGATGATGATTTGCTTATCAAGGATTGGGATTTTAAAAGGGCTACTTACCTTATGTTTGATAACACACGTACGTACGATGCATCAATGTATAAAGAACCAGGATGGTGTTGTACCTAGTGCGATGGACTTTGACTCAACAAACAGATAAGATTATTATTGTTCACACCTAACATACGGAAACCTTGCTAGGACATACCTAACAAAGCAAGTATTCGCCAAGTTATTTTACAAGAATGTCCAACAAACACAACAAACAAAAGATAATGATCGTTGCCCCATTCCTATCTCTCTAAATCCTTCGTTTGGATATCATCGAGAGGTCCTTGGAATGAGCGCAATAAGATAAATCAAAAGAAAAGATCAAGTATACAAACAAGTCAATGTTCTTCATATCTCTAGCCAAATGGATTTGTTTTGATAGGATAAGAATCCAAAGTGATATCCAAAATGATGTCTATTGTTAGAACGATATATCCTAGGACATGCATTGTATAGGATGATGATGGTTTGATAAGTTGATTGATAGGCTATTGATATAAGGTTGATTGACATGTTTGAAAGTGATCAAGAGTTTGATTTTGTTTTAAAGATTTTATGTTTGCTTTTGCTAATTGTTGTGATTGTTTCTGTTTGTTTTACCGAAGGATGAAGGTGATGGTCAGTTTATTATGGATGATTGATTATTGCGGGTGCAAGAGAGATCAGACGGATGTATTTTTTCAAATATTTGGATGTTTTTGACATTTTTAAAATGTTTTGAGGCTGTTTTTGGTGTTTTTAGATTTTTCAAATGTTTGCATTTTTTATTTTTGCGATGTTTTTGGATTTTGCATTTTTTGAATGTTTTTGGATTATGATGTGTTTCAAATGTTTTTGGATTTTGATGGGATTTGAATTTTTTTGGATTTTGATGTCTCGGGGGATGATCAAAGATTAGCCTTGCCTACATTTAAGCTCAGAGATGACGTAGTTCAGATTCCATGTTTTTAATGTTTTTTTGATTTTCTACTTGTTGATATGTTTTCAATGTTTTTGGATTTTTTGAAATTTTGATGTTTTGGATTTTCACATGATTTTGACGATTAGGATATAGACATGTGTGATGATATCAGTGCTTTGTTTTGAGATTTTGCTGAAAACCAAGCTAAGGTTGATTGATTGAATCGATGGATTGATGATGATGATAACATTGTTGAGGATACACAACAATGCAAGGATTTGATTGATCAGGATTGATGACGATAACATTTTTGAGGATGCACAAAAATTCAAGGATTGATTGATAAGGATTGATGATGATAACATTGTTGAGGATACACAACAATGCAAGGATAGTGTTAAGCAACACAATGATCGGGAAGGATATCCCAGGACTATGGATTGATTGGATTTGATTGATCAGGATTGATGAAGCTTGATTTGGAACAAAAGTTGTTCAAATGATTTGATGTGATTTTGAGGTGCAACTTAGATGCAACTAATAATTATTTGTTTGGATTGATGTTCGATGAAAGATGAAGAGTGATAAGGAACATCTTCTTGTCAAAATATGCCATGGGCTAGTGATTTGGATTATGGATCACAAATGCTTTGACCAATTTGGTTTCATGTTTTCCAATGTTTGGATCGCTACATAAGGCGAAGGATATAGATCAATATTTATTCTAAAAGCAAGATGTAAATATTTTCCCCCAGTGTCTAGCAATGTATGGAATGTGATGGGTGGATGCTCATATGGATGTATGGATGGATGGATATGGATTATCTTGTGATAAGATAAGGTGTTCAAAATGCTCATTTGGATAGTGCTTCATGGATTAGATAATGCTGCCTAGGATAGGATTCATGAAAACAGACCATGTCAAGATGTTTACCATAAGCAAGCGTAAAGTGTTCCCCAAAATTTCATCAAGATCAAGATAACTTGGATGGTGGATGCAGATAGATGAAAATGGATTAGATAAATGGTTCATGGATGGGTGGATTTATTATGGCTAAGATGGATGTAATGCTCAATTTATTATGGATGGGATGAGATGCTTCCTCCTAAAATGGTGCACGTAGATGCTTGATTCTACACATGACGCTTGTTTGCTAGGTTTTCATCATGGTCTTTCCCAAAGCACCACCATAGTGGTTTTCACTAGAGGACGATTTTTTTCTCTTTACTGTAAACTTTCAATTCTTTTTATGATTTTTTTTTTTGGATTTTCTTTTTATTTTTTATTTTTTTTATTTTTCTGAAAGATTTTAAGCTCATGCTGACCCACAAGGTGTTGTTGATGTAGATGCCCCTGTCATAATGTGTCATCTATATCCTTCTTGAAGGAGTTGCTTTGTCAAGATACGTGCACTTGAATGCAACTTTTGGGATTCTTGATCTACTTTATTGATATCAGGGTTAACTTTTCCTTTGTGCATACATCATGATAGAGTTCCTTCAGAATCCTTATGATGAAGGGTCATTGCCAATACATGGTCAATGTGAGAATTGGATATGATGCGTGGAGGTGTGGATGGAGTATATTTTGGGATAAAAGATGGATTGGTTGACAATTTGGAGCCTTTAACTCTCCAAACTTGGGAAGATGAGCAATGATGGGTGGATACAGAAGTGCACATGGAATTAGGACCAACTGCTTGATACACCTACGTTGCTTGAAAATCCCGCTTTTTCTTTTGTGGACATCTTTGATGGATACTTTTCCCTTTTTTATTTTGCCCCATAGTTTCTTTGACTGATGGAGTTTGATAGGGAGGATCTTTCTTTGTATTCTTTGGTATCCATATGTATTTGATTTGTCCATTATGCTTTTCTAATTATTTTTCTTTGATAACATTTTTTGTACTTTGATTCAATTCTTTCTTTTGATGTTGGTCCCAATTCATGGATGGGGTGATGGGTGGATGAAGATTCATGGCGTGACTGGTTGTAGTATTGGCATTGGTTTCATCATAAGGATTCTTCGTGCTCCCTATGTTGATGTTTGCTTGAGACATAGTTGCCCCCAATATTGTGGAAGTATTACCTTCGTTCCTTGATTCTGCCTGTTATGAGATGTCTTGTTCAGTAAACATGCTCTAACAACTGACCACTGTAGATGGCATTGTTTCAATTTGCCACTTTACTAACTTTGAAATATCATGTTCTATCATACCTATTTCCTTGAGTAGATAATGTTGGATATCTTTATTTATGATGTCCTTAGTCTGAATTCAGGATATATCTGATCCTGATGTTGATAACTCAACCTGACTGTTAATAACCTACTCTTTTTGTGTAGTAATGTCAGGAGTAAAGGAATCCTATTCTGAATGAAGGTCATCTACGTGTCCATCCATAGAAAGCACCTCATGGGTAGATGGAGAAGTATGTGCTACATGGATATGATCATCTTGCATAGATAGGAGAGTGTCCATTAGCTTATTGTAGTATCTTGGAGATACAAATTCTTGATCTTGAATGATTTCAGAGTTACTTTCGACATGCTTTGAATCAAGTTCTTGACATGGGGCAGCTTCAAAGGATGGATTTCTTATAAAGGTTTCTTGGATGTCATCATTAGACATGGTAAGTGGTTCAATATCTTCAAGTATCAATTTTAGGGTTCCTTCAATAGCTGTAACCATGAGGTCAAAGGATGTCAACATGTCTTGGAAGGGACCATTGATAGACCTTGGTGAAAGATTTTGATCATGCTTTGGGATAAATTCCTGAGATATGTCCTCTAACTCATAAGGCGATGTAGAGACATTTTCAACATGATAATAGGTGAATGGATCATGCATTATGTCAATAGGATCAAATAATCCTAACACTCCTTGAAAGAGATCACTAAAAAGTGGCTCTTGATGTATGGTGAGTTGATCATCAGATTGTGTAGATACATCCTCAATGTGCTCCTCGATGGAGAGATTTTGATCATTGTTTTCGACAATTGCGGTGGAGATATTGTGAATGTCTTCAACCATAGAGTCAAGTGATGTTGATATTTCTTGAATTGGCTCATTGTCGAGTATTGTTGGTGGATTTTGATCGTGATTCAAAAGTGACTTTTGACATATGTTGATTTGATCATTGGATGGAGTAGACATAGCTTTAAGGTGCTCAATGACGGATTGATCTTGATCCTTGTTCTCAACAGTTGTCATTTTTTGTGTTTGTGCTTGTGTTTGTTGGGTAGCTTGAGAGGCTTGTTGCACTTGTTGAGCTTGTCTTGCTTGTTGCGTGGCTAGATATTGTTGGATGGCCTTTTGGTAGGCTTGGTGAGCTTTTAGCACAATTTTATATTGTCTTGCTGCATTTGGTTTTGGTGGTAGTGGTGGTGGGTTTAGAATCATGTTGGATGTAGTGATGAGTGGTTGAGATATGCTTGGAGTGATCATAGTAGTGAGGGGTTTAGATATGATGGGTGTGATAGGGGTAGATGGAGTGATCGAGGTGATAGGAATGGTCGGAATGACCAAGGTGATAGGCCCTTGGGAGACCATGTTTCGATTTTTCAAGATTGATGTTTTCATTCAATTAGATACCATCTGTTGGTGCGATGTCGATGGTATATTCATAGGATTTGATGTGATGGCTTGATTGGTGTTAGGTGGATTGATTTGGATGGAGTGATTGGTGCTAGGTAAAGGGGGAAGCCCTATACCAAAGAATGATGTTGATATGGGTAATGGTGGTGGATATGTCTCTTAGTGTAATGACTCAACTATTTTGGTAAGCGTAGGAATTTGATCTCACCAAATTTGTTCTTGATTTTGATCTTGACTCCCTTGATATATAGTTGATTTGGCTTTTGTTTAAGCAAATTTCGAGTGTGTACTTATGTTTGATTTTGGACAATGTTCTGATTTGGGATGACACTCAGATTTGGCATGATAGGTTGAAATTGAACATTGTTGGTGTTGGGAACCACATTGTCGTGTTTTAGGTAACTTTGATTTTGCATGGTGTTACCTTGACTTGGATTTGTTAACATCTTGTTTGGATTTTCAAAAATATTCGTATGATTTGCAAACATATTTATCCCAATGTTTGTCGGATTCATGTTTCAACAACTTCTACTTGGTACATTCCCATTTGGTATGTAGGGATTTGGTGGGATGATGTCATTCATTTGAAGGTTCGTGCATTAATTGTTCGGTTGACAGAATTGTAGGTTTGGATTTAGATCTACCATAGGGAAATGTGCTCCAATATTTGATTTGGGAATACTCGCACTTGTTGTGCCATTGAAATTTTTTGAAGGTAATGATCCCATGTACTGTTTGTATAGATGTGAGTGTTGATAATCAATCGACATTATAAGGCTTTGATAGCTTAGTTGACTTGGATTACTCATGATGTATGGATCAAGTTTGTATTCCATGTTCCTTTTGTGTTTTGACCTTGTTACAAAAGTGACCTCTAAGGTTCTTAGGACCAATGATGAGATGATGGATGAAAATGGGTGAATGATATTAGTGTTGAACGTTTAGGGACTTTGTATCAATGCTAGACTTAGGGTTTGATTTTGATTGGTTTGATTGTATAATGAACTTGTAAATCCTAAGATTTTGGATGTTATCTTAGGATGAAATTGTTCAAAGGATTTCTAATTCAATTTAAATGTATGAGAAAGGATGCATTCCCATACACCTAGCTAAACAAAGTGATTTTTATTTTGATGATTTACCCAAGTCCTAGAATGATGTTTCCAAAGCTATAAAGTTGTTTGTGGGATGAATTGTTTGATGTGATCCTAAATGAACCTAGGAAGGACTTTTTTACAAGACCAAGATACTAAAGAACATGCTTTTCTCTAAGAGTAATTCAAAATCAAAAGACCAATGTTTGCATGAAAACCATATGACCAAAAAATGCCAAGCACATATGTGTGGTCCAATTAATTTAATCTTTACTTAATGGATTATTTTTACCACAAACAAACTCTTGATTAGGTTTTCAACTGAATGTCCAATGTCCTAATTCTCTTTCATCCCACAAAGTGCATTATGCCGAAATCGAGGGAATCAAGGAAAAGGTTACCTAAAGTTGACTTTAGTAGAAGCAAATTCAGATGAAATCCAAATGTGTAGAAGCCTCTAAGGATGTAATCCCAAGGGAAAGCAATAACATGTGAATTCGTTCAAGGATATTTTCTTCTCCTAAAGGGTTTGAGATTTGATGCTCATATTGAATGTTGGTTTTCTAATGTTTTTGATTAAATCACTGTGGTTTCAAACTGACTCACAAGCAATGCAACATCCTAGCTCAATTGGTACGTTTTTCTTGGTGGGCTTGCCTCATGCCCTTCGTAGAAGAAGAGATTATTTTACATGCAACCAAGGACAAAATATAAAGGTATGTTAAGAATGAAGTCTTAACCTCTATATTCTAACCAAGATCGAACATGGCAAGTAACTTCTTGGAATCAAAGTTCCAATGCACCACTTCAATAAAATCAGTGAATGGGTTAATAGGTCACTACAAACAAGGGTTTTATTTCAGACTTTCCATTCATGGAGATTGACCCATAAGGCAAGAGTCCCCTTTTGGATCCATTTTGTCGGAATCAACCACGTGATACTGGTGTTTACTCCAATACCCACATTTATATCCTAGTTGGAAATAGTATTGGCTTTAGAGTGTTACCGGTTAAGTCGTTCCCTTGGGTGAGTACTTTTTCCCCAAGGCAGGCCCTCTAGGATAAATAAAAGCAAGCAAAGACAAAATCCGGAACTCGATCAATCTTTGATGACTCAAAGAAAGAGAATATACGCAATGATGCTCTACTCACACTCGCACAAGATGTTCAATTTTAAACCCAAATTGAAGTGTGTATGGGAAATTATTTATGCAACTTAATGTCACCAAAAACCTTTTGATTCTCAAGATTGCTGTGAGGCGTGAGAGAAGCACATACGTCTTTTGATGATATTACTTTGTGTAAATAATTACAAAACAATAAAGACACACATTCATTTTATCCTTCAAAGCAATGATTTGATTCGTTTTAAAACACCAATATCAAATGTGAAGTTGCTTGTTCAATTTTAGCCCAAATTGAAATCTAGTAGGTGTCTAAGTTTCAATATTAACCCTTTGCAATGAAAAAATCAAAGTGTTCTTTTTAAACCCAAACGAAAATTAGTGTTCTAAAATGAAAAGATAAACAATTTTGTGAAAAGTGTTTAAAACAAACACTAAAGTGTTAAAAAACACTTTAATCTTCCCAAAATTTCATCTTTATTTCTCCTCCTTTTTTTTTTCTTCTTCATTTCACCTTCGCTTTCCTCATTTTTTTTTGTACCTTCATTTTCCTTCATTTGTACCTATTCCATAAAGAAAGCAATCATATGAGGATCATATAAAACTTCAATCAATAACATGACCTAAATAAGTTAGTTTCCCTAACATGATTATTTATAAGTGAATAATCCTTCATCACTTATTGATATGTTATGCAACAATTGTCCATTGATCCATATTAAAAGTAATGATGCCCTAAAAGATTGATTTTATGATGTGCATTGCTACAAATACTAAGAAATAACTAGAAAGACTAAGCAACAAAATGCAACTTTATCTAATTTTCCATGTAAATTTCATTGTTTATTTCCCCCGAAAGCTCTCATAGCTTATTTTCACCATACAGGTGACTTATTCAATTCCTTTAAGAATGAAACTGATGATGGATGGCGTGACCATCTTGTTGACTTTTTTTCTTGTTAATGCAATATTTCACCTGCTCACTTTATACGCCACCACTTTCCAATACTTGTATAATTGCAAGTGGGAGAGGTCCTCGATATTTGAGCAATGGTGTGTCATGTAAGCTTCTTAATTTTATGCAGAGAGAGTAAATAAAATGTATGTGACAAGACTCCTAATCTGATCATTTTTAAATTTTCAGTACACTGAAAGGAGTAGAAGCTACATACAGTAAATAGGTGAGCAATAGGCGAGTAAATTCTCTTTGGCCTCAGTAATATCTAGGTACTATAATGATGGCACCTTGAATGCTCCTTATAACAGTGGCTCCCAATATCATTGAATTTTTGTCCCATCAGAAGCCATGACAAAGTCACCCATGACTGTTATTCTGGTCATGCACATTTGGCATGGTTTTTGTCATTATCATTCACATCAATTATCTTTAGAAGTCAATGCCCAACTCCTGGGTTTAGAGTGTAGAGTACGTTACCATGTCGTAAATGCTAAGATTGCTAACATATAAAAAATGCAATACAATTACTACGGAGACTTGTACGATATTAAATGCATGCAGTGGTGCGCAGGAAAGTTAGCAGACTATGTGACATAACATGTCAGCAAGGAAGGGAAGTGTTCTAAACAATTGCATGGTGGAGGATTGAAAGGGGAAGTTGGAGTTGTTAGGCTTCAAAATTTTGAAATAGCTAAGAATAAATGCCATGTGACATACAATTTGGGTAGATCAAAAGAAATCTTAGCTACTTTACTGCACAATCACTAGCACCTTAACCATCATGCCAGAAGTAAGATTGAACAACAAGTAAGAGTGATGGGAGTGCAGTGCAAATTAGAAGTTAATAATCAAACTGATGATGATTTATTGTGGCAGAAACGTGTTGGCTCTATTTTCATGCCTCAAGAAGACATTTCTCATGTGTGTACCTTTCGTGCTCGTACTTCCATGGAAAATAAAGCTCCTTAACCCTGAATTTTCTCAGAGGAATGAGCAAGGGCATGCACTGGTCTCTATATCCCAATGATAGGTGCGCTTTCATCATTCCTTCCTACGTAGATAGCATCAATGGAAATAAAAACCAGCATCCACATTATGATGTGTGAATATATAGAAAATAATACCAACATTTTAAAGTTGTGTCTAGAAGTGGCGAGTGATTTCAAATAATATTAGTGAGTTCAGTGAAATCCCACATAGAGAATGCGTAGGAAATTGTCTTAGATCATTATGATCAGATAATGAACTGGCAGCGGAAGGCACAATCTTTTGTCACCAAAATCAAGTGACTAGTTTCCAACAGAGTACTCTAGGACAACCATGAAACAAGGCTTGGTTGGGTGACTAACAAATGAGTGTCCAAGAATAGATGATGTTAGGTCATAGGATACAAATTTCCTTCAAAGGTATGCAGATTTGGAGATCTCCGACAACTGCACTTAATAACATTACTCAAGAAAAGACGCTACTCACACATATTTTAACTTCAGTTCCAACCGCTCCATTTGAGCGGTGTGAGATCACATTCAACGCCCAATGCACCTATGGGTTGTTCATTGACTTGGGCTAGCATACTCTGATCAGTGACTTCTGTTTAGGGAAAAACTTAAAGATTCTAAATGGCGCTTGGTAATTTTCAAGCTAATGCAAAGAAATGGATTGAAAGCTGAATACATGGCATTATTCAACAGGCACATATGCCAAATGCAAAGCATAGAGAAGGCATGTGAACTTTTTGACATAATACTTCTTCAAAATGTGATCTTAGGGAATGTCACGATTGCAAGAAGACATGCTAAAGTTGTGAGAAACTTTCAAGAAAATTCCATTTGACAAGTGAAAGAAGCTACGCAAGGACATAGATTAAAAGGTCTTTTAAAACTCTTAAGAAAATACATCTGATCAACATAAAGCTAGCAACCATAATGTCAGTTTGAAAAGAATTTAGAAACTAAATGGATCTAGCATACATAGAAACTGAATTCCACAAGCATACAACTGATTGTTAAAACCAGAATGCATGGCCCTCCTTCTACCGGCAAAATGTAAACCCTAAATCTATAATGTTCTTCAAACAATAATCACCATTACCTTGGTTAATCAGTTCAAAACAAGAAAACCTAAGATCCCTATGAAATAATACATTATTGCTTCCCAAATGCAAACAAATGACAAAAAGATAAGCCAAATAAGCATATGAAAAACATGAAGTATCTTTATTTCATAGTGGATTGGTGCTATTGTAGTAAATAGCCATTTCCCAACCGCTTCAGATAAACAAATGTGATAAAACTGCTTTGAAGATGGTGGAGTGATGATGATCAAAATCAATTCTCCTAAAGAGAGTGACTTTGCATGAATGATTGTGGAGTTGTGTAGATTGTGGAGGATTTGCTAAAGAATGATTCCTCTATTTAAAGATTTTCAAATGCTAAGAGTGCCATTTACATGGAGGATGTAGGATGAAGATCAAGCCAATGATAAGAGGCCACTTGTCAACTTGTGAGTGGTTGATGCATGAGAAAGATTTGGGAAATGTGTCCAAGAGGGGGAAATTTAAAATTTGAAATGAGAGTTAATGCTAAGTTTGACCTGTGCAAGGGACATGTAAGAGCTCATAAATGACTTGTTGGATGTACATGTCCACTTGTTTTTGAATTCAAATTCTAGCGAATATGCCATGTTGAGTGAAAATGTTGATTTAATAAATCAGTAAATTGATTTATTTGTGCAAGTGGGGATATCTAGAGGATGCAAGTGGTTAGGATTAGCATTTAATCATGGTTAGATTAGTTTAATCATGATTAGGATGATTTGACCAATTTGACTTGATTTAGGGATTTAAATCAAATGAAAGGGAGATGAATGATGATTTGAGATTTAATTAAATAAATGATTGGTTTATTTAATCAAAGAGGGAATGATAGGCTTAAATTAAATAAAGTTAATTTATTCAATTTAAGTGAATGACCTTAGCAGATTGAAATTAATTTACCTGATGAATGGATGAAGGTGAACTTGATTAAATGATGAATGGACCTAATGCATGATGCTAATTTTGCATGTCTACATAATCAAATGGATGTTATTATCTATTTAATTAATTCATTTAATACTTTCTTCTATTCATTCACTAATTTACTTAAATCATTAAAATATTATACGCATTTATCAATTCGCACAATCATTTATTTATAAATCATTTCACAATACTCTATTCACATTATTATTAAAATATCCATGTATTCAATTCACAAATCATTAAATCAATTAATCTTTATCCAATTATATATTTTATTAAATCATTTGCATATATAAATCCATTCATTTAAATCATTCACTAACTCAAAAATTAACTTTTAATCCAAGTTCCTAAACCTACACCCTATCATAAAGCCGCTCATTTATCTCTCTCATTTCTATCAATTGCACTTGATTAAGCAATATGGTATAAATATGCATCTCTACTTCACTCTTTTATCTCACATCTCTCTCGTAACTTGAATCTACCCCATGAGGACATCTATATAAACCCTTTCTTCTCACCAAAGAACATATTCAATTTCGATCATACAATCCTTTCTTTCATTCATCATAGCTTCTTGTTGCACTTGTGCTCGTGAAAATCTGAGAGCACCAAATGCATAAATCAAAATCTTGATGATAGGAGAACAATGAAGTGACTTTTCCTTTTGAATACTCATGTTTTGGTTTTCATAGTTTAGTTTACATTCTTGCATGTGCTTTCATTTAAGAAAGGCTGAATTGATGTTATGCTGAAATTTTGATCTTGGATTTATAGTTTTAAATAAGCTTTTTCAGTTTTTAGCATAAACATAATGGTGAATCCAACGTGAATCAATTTGCATGCATTAATAGACTTAATCTATGTGCATATAAATAGTTTAATGTTGATGTTGTTAGCAGGTGTTAATAAACTTAATCTATACGTTCAGTTTGCATTTCACTGAATCTAGGTGACCATGCCCAAGTTGTTTAAATGTATTTATTCATCACATGTATTTTTTGATACTACTTTTGCTGATTCATGCATGGTATTTTGTTAAATTTGATCTGAAAACTTTCCTTAAGTTATGTTAGCTGTGATCTCTAGCTTTCTCATGCCCCTATTTCGTAGCCAAATGGATTCTAAATTTTGCTTAATTCATTTTATTTCATAAGGATGTTCTGATTTGTGAACCCTTCAACTCCTCACTTCTAGATTTTTTCTTTCAATACTAGGTATAGGAACTGGCTGCCCAGAAATTATGATCTTCTCTATATTCATTCCCACCCAACATCATTCAAAGAAATCGATACTGATTAGACATTTAAAAAGCTTTTCTTTGTATACTATTTCCCTCTATGAAAGCTTGGTCTTGAATTCTCATAGGCAACATGTCATTCCCTATGCAATAAGAGAGCATACTCATCGCAAAAACTAGAATCTGCCATCTCCATCTTTCAAATTCAAAAGAAATTCAATCTCTTGTAGTTTCGAAATGGTCTTGGTGTTTGACGCATCTCGTGAAAGGTATTGGATTTTGTAGCCACTCCCAAACCATCTATGTCTCGAGCTCTTGTAAGGCATTCCTCAGGAGCCCTTGTCTAGCAATTTAGTCAGTTGGATGAACCAAATTTTGAATGCCCGGGACACTCAATTGGCATGCGAGTTCTTTCTCGCTATCGTAAAATTGGTCTTTACTGCGAAATCTTCTTGAATGAGTCCAAAAATCTCTATATAAACAAAATATCCCAAGCCTTACAACACTAGAGATTATTCCAATACAACACTAGAGATTATTCCAATATTCCATGCTCTCCTTTAGCATTGAACTTTAGTTGACAAAATCATTAAGTCTTGAGGTTTAGTCCAATGGGTAAAAAGATTGGGCAATTAGAAATATACAGTAGCTATGTATATATACATAGTGTCTGCAATGATTAGACATCGCACCTGCCTTAGGGAGTAAAATGAAAAACAAATATCCTACAATCACATCCTGTAATCAAGTCACTTTTTGAACATATCCTGCAATCACAACTTTTCATCCTACAATCACTTCATTTCATTCTGAGCATATCCTACAGTCACGGCATTTTCAGGGAATTTTATTTTGAACATATCCTTCAATCACTTCAATTTCTCATGCAATTACATCATTTCATCCTGCAATCACGACTTTCCTGACATACCCATTTTGAACCCTATCAAATTTGGAATTTGGAAGTTGACATACCCATGTTGTTTGGCATCTCAACTACCATTTTTTTTTCTCCCAATGATTTTTATGTAAGTGAATTTGTATTTCATGGAGTTTAAGTTCATTTTTTTATTTTTACCAAGGCAACTGTGTATATCGTGTGAACTTTATTGCTAAATTACAAAAATAGCCTTGGAACATTTGTATTTTTGTTTTTCAAACATTAGACTGCAAAGTTCCCGTCCTTTATACACTGCATCATCAAATAACTGAGCCTTGGGCATAACTTTCCTTAAGCCATCTTCTATTACTATCGACACTTTAGTTGATGTTCATGAACCATAACCAACAATTATAAATCCCTTCAACAGACGTACACAAAATAATAGACATATGTTGCTCTTCAGATTTTGTGGCTTCTCTGTGAACCCGGGCAGTGTCAAGAAAATGTTTGTAGTAGTCAATGTGCAACTCTATTTTCTCCTCATTAGAGCCATGTGTATGAGGGCTCGCCACAGCTGACAATTAGTTGAGCGCACGGAGTGCATTCATTAAAATGTGATTTTAGATTTTAATTTTAGTTTTAATTTAAATTAGTTTTTTTAGTTTTAAATTAGATTAAGTTAACTTAAATTAATTTCGGTTAGTTTAATTTAATTTTAATTTTAGATTAAAGCAATTTAGAACTAATTTAGAATTAAATGTTAGTAATTAATTTTAGATTAACTTAGAATTAATTTGATAGTTATTAGTTAGTTACATTAATTTTTGGTAACTAATTTTTAGTATTAGTTTAAATTAATTTTAGTAATTGGGTGATCTCACAATAGTGGTTTACAATTTTTGGCCAAACTAGACACTGAAATTATTATTTTTAACTAAATCTTCACATTCGGGCACCTATAGTGGCTAAACCATGAGGAATTTGAAGATGATGTAAACTAGAGTCTCATCACATCTTCTTTGTAGATTCTAAAAATATTTTTTTCAATTTTTTTGGAATCATATTGCATTCCTTTTTCCATCTCCCACAAAAACTAGTTTTTTCCAGAAAATGACATTTTCAAAAAGTGACGCATACCGTATAATGCATAACTTTTTTTCCATGAAGGATAAAATTATAATTCTTTCAAATTTAAATTTTTAACTCCGATATCTAGTGCTTCCACTTAGTTAGATAGTTGTTTATTGAATATTTTTTCTTTAATCAAGTTTTGAAGTCAAACCAATTACAATTCAGACATAGCGCGACCATATAATGCATAACTTTTTTTGTGTATATGGAAATTCAATTTTATTTTCTTTGTTGATCAAGGACTTCAATATCTGGTGCACTCATATTTTTCAAAATTGTTTTTTGATAATATGCTATTTTCCCACATGTGTAGAACATAGACCTTCATTTTCGGTGAAGAACCAATGTTTAATAAAACTAAAAAAAAAAATACATAATAAAATCAAAAGATAATATTGCTATTAGTTGGATAGCTCGTCCTAGACTACGATTCAAAATGGGTTTGAGACTCCTCCATTTCATCCTCAACCCGAGCTGCAATTGACTTTTTCTGTGTCTTGGCAGGGGGATGAGGGGCAAGGGGGGTTCGAACGAACCCCTAGGAGTTCGGATGAACCCAAAGAGGTTCGCTTGAACCATGGTTTGGCTGAACCCTAGTTCGAGCAAACCCCTTCAAGGGGGTTCGACCGAACCCCTTTGCTATGCATTTGGGTTTTTTTTTTGGCGGAAAAAATTCAAAGGGGTTCACTTGAACCCTAGTTCGAGCGAACCCCTAATGGGTTCGCTCAAACCAGTAGGTTCGTACGAACCCCCAAAATAACTTTTTTTTCTTTGGGGTCATTTTTTGTGAGTTTTCCTTCCTCACCTGAATTGTAAACCACTATTGTGGCTTCACCCAAATAATTTTGTTAATTTAGATTAGTTTAAGTTTAGATTAATTTGGTTGGATTAATTTAGCTAGGTTTAGATTTTTTTTTTAAACTTTTGTTAGTTAGGTTAATGTTAGTTTAGTTTTTTATTTGAGGGACAATTTTGTTAAATTGGCTTTTGTGCAAGTTAGTTTGTCTGAGACTTGAAAAATAAAAAAACATAAACTCTTGTTTGTCAAAGACTAGTGACTCAAACTACTAATCAGTGTGTTGCAGGTTCAATTGTTGGAGGATCTATCTTGAAACATTGTTTCTTCTTTTTTTAGATTAGATCACATTTAGATTAGTTGGTTTAAAAACAACTCAAGTGTTTCCTTTGACATGATAAGTAGGGTTAAAATGAACAAGTGTTTGCCATGTTTTGTGGTTTGCATTTTTGTCATTGAATGTGTATACTCTTCTCTCACGCCACTTGGTGATCATGAGAATTAGAAGCATTCCTTTGACATTTTGCATAACCACCCAAACATTTGGATTTGGAATTAAAATGAACCCCATGCGAGTGTGAGACAAAGACATTGTGTATTCTCTCTCCTTGTGCTTCATGCAAGCTAGGAGATCAAAAATAACATAATTCCTTGCTTTTTTATACCTTTAGAGGGCCTGCCACACTACTTCAAAAGGTGGGAGTTTGAACCAAGTGGTAACAAGATAAAGCCAAGCTCTTTCAAACTGCTATATAAAAAATGTGTTTGTGACAAAAATCATAAGCAACAGGTGTAGATGTGTCATAACCGACAAGTGCCACCCCTAGTGTTTGTGTGACACGTATAAATCCTTCTTAGGAAAGGACTAGGAGGCCTCTTCATTGAAATAATCTTGAGATAATATTTTTGCATGTATGGCCACCTTGAATGAAATCCCTTACTAAGAACCAATTGTTTATTTGCTAAAATCCCTTTCACTTGCTAGCATAAGAACGGTCATTCTAAAGCTGCCCCATGTTTTCACTATTCATGTGTAGAGATATAAATTCCTCTTTGGAGAATGAGACTTGGTGTGCTCGAGAAGTGTGTGTTGTGTAAGTGGGAGTCAGTGCCACCAAGTCTCTAGATGTCCACCTTTTTTAAGTGGCCGGAGAAATCCAAGTGGGGATCTAGCGAGTGGTATCTCTTGAAAATCTCGGGTTGTGCAAAGTGTTTTCGAAGTATTTATCATTTTACATCAAGATCAAACTCAAAAAAATTATTTCTACTTGTGTCTTGTGGGTGTTCAAAAAAATACAACCAAACATCACACCTAGGAATTTGCACACCTAGGAATCTGCAACATCTCAACCTTGCAAAACCCTAAAAATTCGAACATAAAAAACATTCAAAATGAACTTATCATTTAAATCTCTTGGAGGCATGATTCATCAATTCTAATATTTCAATCCTTGCATTCCACTTAGTCCTTGCATATCCATCATTTCTCAAACAAACCTTTAGCTTGCACTTAAGCTACTCTTCTTAGGTCTTGAAATCAAACCTTTGGCTATTAATCGCCTATATCACTTGATGTTTATCATCCTTGAGTTAGGGAATTACCATTATCCTTGAGTAGGGAAATCCTCTTGGAGTTCATCATCTCCTACATACCCTCTCTTGATCTTTTGTCCTTGTGTCTATCCATCATAGCACATGTAAAGCCTTGTATCATAACCAGCTTCGAACCTAGAGTTGCCTTTGAGATCTTGCATTCTTATTATATCAAGCTTATCATACCATACTATTCTCATATCTCATCTTAGAGTCATATCCTAATCTTAGGTCTCATACATTATCTTTTCCTGGGTTGAAGATCATAACAATTTCCTATGACCCCTAATACAAGAATAAAAATGTTTCAAGGGAAACCTTGGGGAAATTTTTTTTGATGGGGACTATGACATTAGTGTTGCAACTAGTGAAACAAATGAAATTGATAACAAAGAAATAACTCAATCCCATATAAATGAAGCACTTAATGATCATAGATTCACTAAAATTATTACAGAGGTAGTCAAACATAATCTACAATAATACTTCAAGGCCCTTGTTGATGATGGAATCAAACTACCTCTTGATTTTGACATATCCTTATGATGAATGAAAAATATGAATCTAGTGAACCTAAGCATACAAAAAAAGATAATGGGGATAGAATCAAAGATCACATACCCTTTTATTTACAACCTGGTTACAAGAGATCTTCAAAGATGTCAAAACTTGCACCTACAAACAATCCTATTTTGGATAAGCTTAGAGCATTGAGATAGGAATTTGATACTCTCAAGAATAGTAAAAAATAATCTCACAAGTTCTCCATTTAAGATATATGTCCTTATCCTTTTGATCCAAGCATATTGATGCCACCTTTTCCTAGTCACTAGGACATATCGAAACATGATAAATATAAGGGAAAATGATATCCTAAAGACCACTTAAGATAATTTTGTGCTACTACCTTTGATTTTGCAGTTAATGAGACATACAGGTTATGAGATTATTCCCTCATAGTCTTGGAGGAGAAGCTATGGAATGGTTTTCACGATTACCCCTGACCATCAAATATTTTCAAGAACTGGCTGATAAATTTGTCTCCAATTATAGTTTCAACTGTGAACTTAAAATGACCATGATAAACCTTTTTAACACCAAACAAAAATAAGGAGAATATTTTTTGTCATTTTTACAAAGATAGAGATATTAAAAAAAATGATTACCTTATGTCATTCTAGACAAAGAACTGGTTGACCTCTTTTGTCAAAATTTGAACAAGGAAGTTGGAAGGGAACTTCACCTCAAATGCTTGGATTCCTTTGATGAAGCCATAGAAATTGGATTATGAATTGAAAAAACTCTCATCAATGATGGAACTATTAAACTTAATAATGACAAAGATCAAAAATCATGTTCAAGCAACAACACACCTTTTTGGGTAAAGAACAAGTATGTGGTCAATGATGGAGTTGTTGATGCAAAAAAAACTAAAACATAATCACCTATCTACAACCTTCAAGTTTAATCTTCAGATAAAGGAAAAGAAAAGAAAAGAAAAGAAGCTTCCCTATATGAAATTTTACACCATTGGGACAATCGCTTGAATATGAAAAAACAACTCCTTGAAAACAATATTATAACGCTACCTAAGATGAAAGAATATAATCCACAAGTCAAACCCCTATGGTGGAATGAGGATCACTTTTGCGACTATCATAGACACAAAGTACATAAAACTAATTGTTGCAATAAACTTCAACATTCAATACAAGACCTTATTGATGATAGTAAGATAGAAGTTAAAGATTCTAAATGGCGCTTGGGAATTTTCAAGCTAATGCAAAGAAATGGATTGAAAGCTAAATACATGGCATTATTCAACAGGCACATATGCCAAATGCAAAGCATAGAGAAGGCATGTGAACTTTTTGCCAAAATACTTCTTTGAAATGTGATCTTAGGGAATGTCACGATTTCAAAAAGACATGCTAAAGTTCTGAGAAAATTTCAAGCAAATTCCATTTGACAAGTGAAAGAAGCTACGCAAGGACATAGATTAAAAAGTCTTTTAAAACTTTTAAGAAAATGCATCTGATAAGCATAAAGCTAGCAACCATAATGTCATTTTGAAAAGAATTTAGAAACTAAATGGATCTAGCATACATAGAAACTAAATTCCACAAGCATACAAGTGATTGTTAAAACCAGAATGCATGGCCCTCCTTCTAGCGGCAAAATGTAGACCCTAAATCTGTAATGTTCTTCAAACAATAATCACCATTACCTTGGTTAATCAGTTCAAAACAAGCAAACCTAAGATCCCTATGAAATAATACATTATTGCTTCCCAAATGCAAACAAATGACAAAAAGATAAGCCAAATAAGCATATGAAAAACATGAAGTATCTTTATTTCATAGTGGATTGGTGCTATTGTAGAAAATAGCCCTTTCCCAACCCCTTCAGACAAGAAAATGTGATAAAACTTCTTTGAAGATGGTGGAGTGATGATGAGAAAAATAAATTCTCCTGAAGAGAGTGACTTTGCATGAATGATTGTGGAGCATGTAGATTGTGGAGGATTTGCTAAAGAATGATGCCTCTATTTAAAGATTTTTAAATGCTAAGAGTGCCATTTATATGGAGGATGTAGGATAAAGATCAAGCCAATGATAAGAGGCCACTTGTCAACTTGTGAGTGATTGATGCATGAGAAAGATTTGGGAAATTTGCCCAAGAGGGGGAAATTTCAAATTTGAAATGAGAGTTAATGCTAAGTTTGACCTGTGCAAGGGACATGTAAGAGCCCATAAATGACTTGTTGGATGTACATGTCCACTTGTTTTTGAATTCAAATTCTAGGGAATATGCCATGTTGAGTGAAAATGTTGATTTAATAAATCAATAAATTGATTTATTTGTGCAAGTGGGGATATCTAGTGGATGCAAGTGGTTAGGATTAGCATTTAATCATGGTTAGATTAGTTTAATCATGATTAGGACGATTTGACCAATTTGACTTGATTTAGGGATTTAAATCAAATCAAAGGGAGATGAATGATGAATTGAGATTTAATTAAATAAATGATTGGTTTATTTAATCAAAGAGGGAATGATAGGCTTAAATTAAATAAAGTTAATTTATTCAATTTAAGTGAATGACCTTAGGAGATTGAAATTAATTTACCTGATGAATGGATGAAGGTGAACTTGATTAAATGATGAATGGACCTAATGCATGATGCTAATTTTGCATGTCTACATAATCAAATGGATGTTATTATCTATTTAATTAATTCATTTAATACTTTCTTCTATTCATTCATTAATTTACTTAAATCATTAAAATATTATAAGCATTTATCCATTCGCACAATCATTTATTTATAAATCATTTCACAATACTCTATTCACATTATTATTAAAATATCCATGTATTCAATTCACAAATCATTAAATCATTTAATCTTTATCCAATTACATATTTTATTAAATCATTTGCATATATAAATCCATTCATTTAAATCATTCATTAACTCAAAAATTAACTTTTAATCCAAGTTCCTAAACCTACACCCTATCATAAAGCCACTCATTTATCTCTCTCATTTCTATCAATTGCACTTGATTAAGCAATATGGTATAAATATGCATTTCTCTACTTCACTCTTTTATCTCACATCTCTCTCGTAGCTTGAATCTACCCCATGAGGACATCTATATAAACCCTCTCTTCTCACCAAAGAACATATTCAATTTCAATCATACAATCCTTTCTTTCATTCATCATAGCTTCTTGTTGCACTTGTGCTCGTGAAAATATGAGAGCACCAAATGAATAAATCAAGATCTTGATTGTAGGAGAACAATGAAGCGAATTTTTCCTTTGAATACTTATGTTTTGGTTTTCATAGTTTAATTTATATTCTTGCATGTGCTTTCATTTAAGAAAGGCTGAATTGATGTTATGCTGAAATTTTGATCTTGGATTTATAGTTTTAAATAAGCTTTTTTCAGTTTTTAGCATAAACATAATGGTGAATCCAACGTGAATCAATTTGCATGCATTAATAGACTTAATCTATGTGCATATAAATAGTTTAATGTTGATGTTGTTAGAAGGTGTTAATAAACTTAATCTATACGTTGAGTTTGCATTTCACTGAATCTAGGTGACCATGCCCAAGTTGTTTAAATGTATTTATTCATCACATGTATTTTTTGATACTACTTTTGTTCATTTATGCATGGTATTTTGTTAAATTTGACTTGAAAACTTTCCTTAAGTTATGTTAGCTGTGATCTCTAGCTTTCTCATGCCCCTATGTCGTAGCCAAATGGATTCTGAATTTTTCTTAATTCGTTTTATTTCATAAGGATGTTCTGATTTGTGAACCCTTCAACTCCTCACTTGTAGATTTTTTCCTTCAATGCTAGGTATAGGAACTGGCTGCCCATAAATTATGATATTCTCTATATTCATTCCCACCCAACATCATTCAAAGAAATCGATACTGATTAGACATTTAAAAAGCTCTTCTTTGTATACTAATTCCCTCTATGAAAGCTTGGTCTTGAATTCTCATAGGAAACATGTCATTCCCTATGCAATAAGAGAGCATACTCATCGCAAAAACTAGAATCTGCCATCTCCATCTTTCAAATTCAAAAGAAATTCAATCTCTTGTAGTTTTGAAATGGTCTTGGTGTTTGACGCATCTCGTGAAAGGTATTGGCTTTTGTAGCCACTCCCAAACCATCTATGTCTCGAGCTCTTATAAGGGATTCCTCAGGAGCCCTTGTCTAGCGATTTAGTCAGTTGGATGAACCAAATTCTAAATGCCCGAGACACTCGATTGGCATGCAAGTTCTTTCTCGCTATTGTAAAATTGGTCCTTACAGCCAAATCTTCTTGAATGAGCCCAAAATTCTCTATATACACAAAATCTCCCAAGCCTTACAAAACTAGAGATTATTCCAATATTCCATGCTCCCCTTTAGCATTGAACTTTAGTTGACAAAATCATTAAGTCTTGAGGTTTAGTGCAATGGGTAAAATGATTGGGCAATCATAAATATACAGTAGCTATGTATATATATATATATAGTGTCTGCAATGATTAGACATGGCGCCTGCCTTAGGGAGTAAAATGAAAAACACATATCCTACAATCACATCTTGTAATCAAGTCACTTTTTGAACATATCCTGCAATCATGACTTTTCATCCTACAATCACTTCATTTCATTCTGAGCATATCCTACAGTCACAGAATTTTTAGGGAATTTTATTTTGAACATATCCTTCAATCACGTCAATTTCTCATGCAATTACATCATTTCATCCTGCAATCACAACTTTCCTGACATACCCATTTTGAACCCTATCAAATTTGGAATTTGTAGTATGTTGTTTGGCACCTCAACTACCATTTTTTTTTTCTCCCAATGATTTTTATGTAAGTGAATTTGTATTACATGGAGTTTAAGTTCATTTTTTTATTTTTACCAGGGCAACTATGTATATCGTGTGAACTTTATTGCTAAATTACAAAAAATAGCCTTGGAACATATGTATTTTTGTTTTTCAAACATTAGACTGCAAAGTTCCCATCCTTTATACACTGCATCATCAAATAACTGAGCCTTGGGCATAACTTTCCTTAAGCCATCTTCTATTACTGTTGACATTTTAGTTGATGTTCATGAACCATAACCAACAATTATAAATCCCTTCAATAGACATACACAAAATAATAGACATATGTTGCTCTTCAGATTCTATGGCTTCTCTGTGAACCTGGGCAGCGTCAAGAAAATGTTTGTAGTAGTGAATGTGCAGCTCTATTTTCTCCTCATCAGAGCCATGTGTATGAGGGCTCACCACAGCTGACAGTTAGTTGAGCGCACAGAGTGCATTCATTAAAATGTGATTGTTAGATTTTAATTTTAGTTTTAGTTTAAATTAGTTTTTTTAGTTTTAAATTAGATTAAGTTAACTTAAATTAATTTGAGTTAGTTTAATTTAATAAAGGAAAAGCTCCAATGAATGAGCTATCTTTCAAAGGATATCAAGAATGAAGAGAAATAATGAAAATAAAATAATATCAAGACAAGTCCCTTAATCAAAATAAAAATCTATTGGATAAATAAATAAAAAGAAGATCAAGACAAGTCACTTCTGAGCCAAAACAAAACTCTATCAAACAAATAAAAAATAAAAGTCAAAAGTGAAAGCAAGAAAAAGTCAATATCCAAGTATCTCTTTCCATAAAAAATCACTAGGGGAATCTATCAAGGAAAAAAGTCAAAAAAAGAACTTTTTGATCCAAGGTCTCCATCCACATTACTCTCACTCATACCATATATTCCATTCCACCCATCCATGTTCACATATCCATCATATCTCCCCATTGGCAATGTTTTTCAATGGACCTTTGACGACAACCCCTTCACATACTCTAGCTCATCAGTCACCCAATCTTCTTTTCATTTGAATCCTGATGGCCCACGTAGTGTGCACATTAGGGATCATACCATAGCCTCTTTCATCCACTACATCTATTGTCCTTCATACTTGCCACTCACAGTCCTCATCTCGATTGGGTCATCTGATCTAGCACGGTCATCCACACAGGATAGGGGCATCGTCAAGGTAGTCTACAGATCTAGTGCTTATCAATTCTATACCTAGCTTTAGAGCGCTAGGCTTAAACATAAAAATATAGAAAAAGTCCTAAAAAGTACAAAAAAATAGAAAAAGTTCTAAAAAAAATATTTAAAAATGGATAAAAGTACTGAAAAAATACAAAAAAAAAAGGAAAAATGTCCTAAAAAAATACAAAAAATGAAAAAATGGAAAAAAGGAAAGAGAAATCAATTTGTTCAAAGGTGAAAACCACTTCGGTGGTGCCTTGAGCAAGTACCATGGTGAAAACCAAGAAATCAACACCATGTGTAGAGGCTTTGCTCCTCTTTCTTTTGGAGCTCCACTCGATCTTTCCATCCCATTTCAATTAACCCTCCACTTCATAATAGCCTTTTCATACTCACCATGACTTGTGAATTTTTTAGCATTCCCCTCGCTTGCTTGCTTCACCATGCATACTAGGTTGGTCCTATCCCTCATTGGGGAATTTCCTAAACTTTAGCTATGGGTTGGGATACTCAAATATTTTGAAAATCCAAAAAAAAAAATATTCTAAAAATCCAAAAAAAATCAAATATTTTGAAAAATAAAATAAAATCAAATATTCTACACCAAAAAACAAATATTCTAAAAAAGGAATAATGTCAAAAATTCCAAAAAATAGTGGCTCTTTCAAATCGCCAAATAGCTTTGAACTTCAACAAAATCAAAACATGTCATGATTGACAATCAAACAAAAATTACAACACACCTATGAATCCCCCTTTTCAAATCCAAATGAACACATAAACTGTCACAATAATCAGTTGTACATGGAACAATTATGTCAATTTGTTTGTCGATATTTGATTATTTTATGATTTTTATCTTTGGTGGCATATCTTTTCACTTCTCAAGGATGTCATGGACTAGAGAGTCAAGGATGGGGCATGTTCACTTGTTTGTTGTTTGTGGATTTTTCTTATTCATAGGATTACTTGTCTTAAGACATGGTTGTTTGAAATCATCGAGGACTTATGAGTCTAGTGTTGATGAGAGCATTCCTTGTATTAATTGTCTTCTATGCAATAAGTGTTTAGGTCCTCTAAGGTCCTTATACCTAGATGCTTATAGTTCATTGCTAAAAAAGAATGCAAACAGTATCTAGGTCATCTAGATGTTCATGTTATCTAGATGCTTATACTAATTTCTGACATAATAAGCTCTATGATGATAAAGCACTTTGTAAAGCATAAGAAGCTTCATCACTTTCATTTCCTTCATACCTCTTTTTCATCTATCATTTCTTCCATCATTCATTTCCTCCATCATTTCATTTTCTTTATGATCCTTATCTTAAAGGGTAATTAATCAGTTTATCTAATTGATGCTTGTCTTTTAATCTAAATATCAAATCAATCAACTTGCTTTCTATCATGGGACTCCAATTCTCCCTAATCACTCAATCTATTAATCAATCATTGTTTTGTGCTAGAATCAATCTCAATTAGTTTAATTAGCTTATCAACCTAACTATATTGAGCATTTCCATCAATTCTCCAGTTATGCCTATCAGTTGTGCATTTTCATCAAATGTGCATATCTGCTTAATTACTCGCATAATATCAATTATCAAATATTTTCCTCATGATCTATCAAGAGATTAATCTTATCTTAACTTGTTTGATCAATCTCTTGAGAGGGCATATCATCCATCCTTACTAGGATATTCTTGGGGCATGTATTAGTTAATCGACTCTTTTTCTTTGAAATGATGTGATAGACTGCATTGTTTCAAAGAGGGGAAAAATGTAGACACTCAAAATTTGTCCTCATAATCATCCTATTTTTCATCTATTAATTAAATGGATATTATTATATGTTTAATTAATTCATTTAATAATTTCTTCTATTCATTCATTAATTTTCTTAAATCATTTAAATATTATAAGCCTTTATCCATTCACACAATCATTTATTCATAAATCATTTCATAATACTCTATTCACATTATTATTAAAATATCCATAAATTCAATTCACAAATCATTAAATCATTTAATCTTTATACATTAATATATTTTATTAAATCATTTGCATCTATAAATCCTTTTATTTAATGTGGCATAGAAAATTGGGAACTCTTGAGAAAAGAGACAATTTCACACTTAATTTGGACCTACTTTTGAGTACCCCTACATTATTCATTCTTCAAAACAACATTTATAGGCCCCTACCACTCATTATTTTTGATCTAGAGGCCCGTTTCACTTAAGAAATCATCTAAATCTCAAAAAACTATACTTACTTCATGCATATCTAAAAAAATCACCTTCAAAAATAACTAGTGGGACCCATTCGCCACCTTGGTCAAATGAGTCCCCTTTGGTAGGACCCATTTTCCAAGGGTGGTGAATGAGTCCCTTTTGAGGGAAATTTCAATTTTGAGTGAGAATTTAATAAATTCAACTTAATTTTTTGATGGATGTTGGCCTCTTAGGTGTAAATAATGGGAATATTATGTGTTGATGCCTATAAATACACATTTTAATCCATTTTTTACATCTCTTAGTCATTTTTACAAAGCAAAATCAAAAGTCAATTGTTAGGAGTCTACCAAAATAAGTTTTATTAGCATTTTTATATAGAAAAGTTGAAGGTTTAGGGTAGCAAACTAGGGTTTTTGAAAGTCTTCAAGCTCACTTCTTGATCAATATCCAACATTGAAAAGAGTAGATGATGGATGCCTATGGTGAATCATGGAGAAATCTAGGTTGAGGAGATGCAACTAGGCATCAAATCACACCTAAAAACTTAATTTCAAAGTGATTCCATCTTCCATCTTCTCTCTATCTTTAGACTTAAGGTTTTCATTTCATTTGCATGTAATTTACATTCATTTGATATGTTGTAGGGTTTATATGGTTGAAGTATTGCATCATTCAAATCACATTTGCACATCTTATTGTATTACAATAGAATAGGATTTTTGTCATACTTTAGATTTTCCTAGTCTTTAACACACATAAGGTTAGGGTTTTATGCAAATTTTATCCATTCAAGGTTTGATTACCCAATTAGGGGTTTGACCAAGGAAAATCTCCCATTAGACAACTAATTTTAAGTTGTCTTGTAAGAATTTTCTGAAATCCAGATTCGGGTTTCCATAAAAAAGTGTTGTGCAGGTGACAAGGTGTAGGTCTAAGATTTGAATTTGCTGAAATTTGAAAAAGGATTGATTCACCATGGATGGTGAATGAGTCCCATTTGTGGTGGCTGACATAGTTAACTATAGATTCTAGTACCCAATAAGCAGAAACCTATTTCCATGCAGAAAACTCTAACCTAAGACTAATTTTCCTAGGGTGGCAATTGAGTCCTAGTCAACCTAAAAATAAAATTTTCCATATTTCTAGAGTATTTTCTAGTCTTGATCATTCTCTTAGGCCATTTAGATCATTTAATTTAGTCATAATTCCATCATACATACCTTAGTTTGAGTGAACCACCTCAATTTTAGTGTTCCATCTCTCTCCTTTTAGGTGAAAAACCTTAAGAGTGCGAGAGAAGTCCATAAAACCACAAAATTGATGGTTCATTTTGGTGAACCTACATATTGAACATTACATATTTTTGTTTTGCATTTTCATATGCATTCTAGGACTTAATTGCATTGGTTTTTGCATTGTTTTCGCATCCTAGGACTTCTTAAAATTGCCTTAGTGAAACTATCATATAGAGGTCATTATTGCATTACATTTTATCAAATCATTCCAAAAAAATTCATTTCCAATATTATTTGCATTGTACAGACTTGAACACATAGAAAAACATCAAAAAAATCAGAAAAAACTTAAAAATACCTCTCCAGGGAGTCATTCGCTACCTTGGGCGAATCATTCCCAGTGCAATTTTTGCATTAGTGTTTTCAGAATTTAGTTTCTTGCTTTGCACTTTTTTGTTTTTTGTAGTTCCTTTTCTATTTAGTTTAGTTACTTTCTATTATATCTAAATCATTTGAATAAGCATCATTTCCTTTCATGGAATTTTTGGATATTCTTATATTTTTGCATGCTTCCTTTTTAGCATTAGTTCCTATTTCTTTTAAATTAGATTTTTCAATAGATAAAAAAAACCACAAACATCAAATTAAACTTTCAAACAAATAATTCACTTCAAAAATACCATCTCATCCAAGCATCTTAGTAGTGATGATGTAGACAATCTAGATGAAGTTCTTCAGGACTTTATCTCGCTCACTTTATCCTCTAATGCTTGTCATGAGAAACCTCAACCAACTGACGATAACCTATCACTCAAACCTTTTAGTAGTGATGACCTTGACTTGTTAGATGAATCCCTTTAGGACTTCATCTCGTCTACGTCATCCACTAAGGTTTGTTATGACCAACCTACAACAAATAACATTAATGTCTCTAAATTTTTCCATGAGCAACCAAAAATAGTTAATGATAACTTACCCCTCAAACTTTTTAGTCATAATGACCTGGATATGTTAGATGAATCCCTTCAAGACTTTTTCTTGTCTAAGTCATCCATTAGGGTTTACTATGAGCAATCTAAAAATAAGGACGTTAATGTGATTCAACCTCAACTCATTCTTTACCCACCCTCGCATAAATTACATCCTTCTAATAAACTTGAGTTTACTCTTTACCCACCTAAAACTAATGAGTTGTAGCAATCCAGTAATATTACTGTTGTTCATACATATAATACCCAAAATAATCTACAACCAACCCCACATTCATTACCTTTACCTAATCTTCCTAGTGCTCCTCACTTTCCCTCACACACAAAGGAGTACAATCTTGTTGAACAACTAAAGAATACTCTTGCAAAGATTTCCCTTTGGGATTTACTTCAGAATTCACCAAATTACAACACCATTCTTCAAAAAGCATTACAACACATTGTGGTTCCTTGTAGTACAACTCCGAATGATGTGGCAACTTTAACACATGGAATGAATAAAGTTAATCTAGACATTACTTTCCATCAACATAAGCTCCCTGCTTTAGAGTTGCAAAAAAAATGAAGCCTTTATTATAATTGCTCAATTCAATTGAATAGCTATCAAAAGAAACCTTATTTATAATGGTTCTTCCCTTAATGTATGTAGTGTAAATCTTCTTGATAGATTGATTGTTGAAAAGTCGCAAATAAAACCCGATTCCTTATCCATTTGAGGATTTGACAATACAACAAAGCAACCGCTTAGTGTAACCACTTCTCCTATTACAATTGGGGTGGCTACTATGTAAAATATTATTCATGTAATGCCTTATGATCTTTCATATAATCTTCTTTTAGGAAGACCATGGATTCATGAGATGAATGCAATGCCTTCGACCCTTCATCGAATAATGAAATATGTCTATAAAAACAACATTTATGAAGTTGAAATAGACACCAAGCCTGAAAGTTGCTTGCACCTTGAAAAAGGAACTACAATTCCTCTAAATACATTAATTCCAACATCTAATATTGAACCTCTCGAAATTGAACAACATGATGAGGAATGAGTGTCTAAATTATTTGGTGGTGATTGGGGATCCTTAGAATTCACACCTTCATTTATTGGAAAATACATAATCACACAAAAGAAAGATGAGAAACCAAAAAAACCAACCATCATGTCAACTTAGAGGGTATGTGCAGGATCATGATGGGCCAAAAAGTAGCAATATTATGGGTATTTGTAGGGTATGTGGCTGATGAATTTTTTTTAACCCAAAATTGATCAAACGAAGAGATTTTTTAGAGGAGATTATCAGATTTCTACCAATGTAAATTATTCTTTAATTTGAATTTAATAAATTATTATTATTTATTTTCTATTAGAATTACGACTAAATTCCTGATTGATAGGTTGATTAAAAAACATCTATAACTTTCAAACGGTATCACATTTTTTGAATTCAAAAAATGCATGACATTCTATGCTTCACATACTATAGGATTAAAAAAAAAGAAAAATTAAATTTCATGAATTTTTGACCAAGTTAAGGTGGTCGACATACAAGTTTTATATTTTTTAAAAGTTGTAATAAAAAATTCATAATTAATTGTTTACTTAGAAAAAAATTACAAAAAATTATGCATCACATCCATACATGAGTCCTCTACTTATATATAAAATATTATAAACAAATATTATCATTTTATTATGGCTAGGGTGGTCAGACAGACACCTACTTCTTATTTTTCCTTGAAATATAAGTACTAGTGCATTGAAATTTCAAATTTTCACCAAATAGATTTATTTATTTTTAAATAAACCTAGTAGTTTAGAAACTACATTCAATTTTTTACAGATTCTATTCTTACATATTTTTGAAATAATATAGATAAATTATTCAAATTTTTACATCAAGTTGCCTAACACTGATTTTTCTAAATTTTTTGCCACTGAAGGGCCTGTTTTTTCCATGATGATCCTGCACATACCCTAGAATTACAAAAATATTCTCCAACATCTATCTCCTCTACATTGGAAGAAACTACAACATATACAAAGAAATTTGATGAGATAGATTATCAACATCTACCTAATCCGAAAGAAATGGAAAGACTTTATGGAAAAGGTTACGAACCTGTGAAACAATTAGGATATACCAGAAAAGGATGTGGAAAGCATGAATAAGGTATTCGTGTCCCAATGGAACCTAATACATAAGAGACAAAAATTGGGTTGGGATATTCTTTTTCTAAAATAAAAAAAGCTACTCAATGACCATCTTTGAATATCAACACTATTACATGTCAACCAAAACAAAAACTCACAATCAAAAACCTTGAATCACTTGATATGAACTTATCCCCATCATGGCAGTATGTTGATGGTGATGAAACTCTAAAATAAATTTTAGGAGTTTATGATAACACATCCTCTACTGCTCCCATGAAACGGGTTACTTGTGCTATGATCATTAACAAGAAAAATGATAGTGATATCACTGAAGAAACATATGATCTTGAAGTTCCTTATTTTAATGCACTCCCCTTAAGAGATACAATTGATGTGTCAATGGATATAGATTATTAAGCCTTAGTTATTAAAATTGGGAAGTGCCTTGACGATGAAGAAATACTTTGATATGCTAGGAATTGATCTGAAAATTGTGACACACAACATCATTCTCACTAAAAATGCTAAACCTATTCATCAAAAGATATGAAAAAATGCACACTAACATAGCCTTGCATGTTAAAGTAGAGCTTGAAAAAATTCTTGATGCAGGCTTCATTTTCCCTATTGATTATTCTCCTTGGATCTCAAACATTTTCACAGTTGTTAAACCCAATAATCGTATTAGGGTATGCATGGATTTTTGTGATTTGAATAAATCCTCTTTAAAAGATAAATTTTCACTTCATAATATTGATATGATCGTGGATTCAACTACTAGACATGCTTTGTTGTCCTTCATGGATGGATTCTCTGGTTATAATCAAATACTTATCAACCTTCCAGATCAATACAAAACTACATTTACAATTGTTTGGGGAATTTTTTGTTGGGTTGTGATTCCTTTTGGTTTAAAAAGAATGCTGACATAACTTATCAATGAGCAATGACCTTGATGTTTTAGGGTTACATACATAAAATATTGGAAGATTATGTTGATGATATCCTTCCTAAATCCTTAACACGACAAGATAGTGTAAATTTTCTTCAAAAAATCTTTGAATGCATACATAAATATAACATGTGACTAAATCTAAAAAAAGTGTGTCTTTGGCATAGATAGTGGCAAAATTTTGGGGTTTGTCATATCTCATAGAGGCATAGAGGTGGGTACAAAGAAAATTGATACCATTATTAACATGCCACCTCCGAAGAACATTTTTCAATTGTGCACTACAAGAGAGGGGGACAGACATGTACAAGGCCCTAGGTCACAGAGGGCCAAGATGTAGAAGGCTGCCCTAACTTACCTTAGCTTAACAAGATGTTGGGGAATGTGAGATGAGAATGATGAGGACTATAATGTCCTTCAATCACCCTATAGACCTGAAATACAAGATGGGGATAGGTGAGCTTGTTTTTCAAGTTCAACAGTATGCCTCAGGAAGCTCTCTATCCGAGGATGAAAGTGTGGTCTTGGGATAATAGCATGGTGTGATGGCATCTCTCAAGTGCGGTGGAATCCATACAACCAGACAACTTTAGAGATAAGGTCAAACCTAAGAAAACAAGCTAATGTCCCAACTAACTACTATTAAATGTACAAAATAACATAATTAAGTAAACAAAATACTCTCTAATGTGATACGGTAAAAATGAGAGAGTCAAGGTGGTAAGAAGGATCTCACAAAGAAAGTTGTTTGCCAACTAGCTCCTCGAAAGCACATTCACCTACACACAAGAAGGAGAAAAATGTTCGGTAGCTATATAGGGGCTTTCCTCAGTTAGAACCCCATTTAGGTATTCCCACCTCCATGGACAACCAAGAAAGCGAGATAAAGAAAACAAGGTAGTAAAGAACACTAAAGCACTACAAAACAACAAATGTGCTTACTCTACTAAGTAATAGATGAGAGGAATGGGAAGATTACCACCTCCACCAAAATCACTCAAAGCTGATGGGGGAGAGATTGAGAGTACTCAAGCCTTTGCAGCAATTGTGTGGTCCAAAAATTTCTCTACTGAAGTGGTGGAGTGAAGTTGTGATGAGGTGCAAAAGTGTTGCTAGACTTCTTGAAGTGAGTGCAAGAGTGTGAAGAAGCTAGTTTGAATGCTTGGAAGAAGTTCAACTGAATGTTTAGAGGATGAAATGCTTGTTGAATGAGTGAATTTGAAGAGGAGATGAAGAAAATGGCCATATTTGGGTTGGTCAGTCGAAGAGGGTGTTACAACCTAACCACTAATGAGAAGTGTAACAGTTCTCTAGGTTTAGCCACAAGAATATACCAGGGAGGTAAGCGTGCCACATGGATGTCTATGTGCCACAGACCATGATCTAATGAACCTAAAGGTATAGGACAAGTGAAGGACTTCATAGCTTCTCAAAACTATGAAGTCAAAGAAAGAAAGTGTCGTGTACACCCGTGAACATGCAAGGAGGAAACCCGCAAGATCTATCACATGAAGGAAGCCCCAAGAAGTAAGCATTGTATAGACCCACATACCCACAAGGAATGTGTCCCCAAAGAACTTTCATATGGAGGATATCAGGGAAGCATCCCCCAAGATCTCTCACATGGAGGAAGTGAGGAAAGCTCCCTACAAACCCATAGACCTATAGGGAAGGTATCCTTCAAGATCTCTCGCATGAAGAATACTCAAGAAAGGGCCCTATAGACTTGTAGACCTATGGTGAAGGTAACCCCCAAGATCTCTCACATGGAGGAAACCTAGGAAAGTGAACTCTATAGAGTCAGGAAGTGGCCACGTAGATAGGTAAGCGGACAATCGCATAGACTATCGATAAAATTTTGGAAAATTTTGGAAGGTTTATGAAACAAAAACCACACCTGTATCCAAGAACCAATAGAGGTGAAAAAGTTCATCTAGGAACACATAGTATGATCATGGGGGAACACATCACAAAACAAACATACATAAGATCAAGAAGGGGCCTCCTCCTAACACTAATCGACCAGGAGGTCATATGTTTCCTGCTCTAGGTCATAATAGCAGGAAGGAGGATGAGCCTATAGTGGTGGGATGTTAAGAGGAGGAGCACCCAACCCTCCCACAATAAGGGCTAAGTAAGAGGGGCCCTTGAGGTCCTCTCCACCGAGCTCTTATAGAGCTAGGGTCAATGATTTCATGAAGATCATTGACAAGGTTGGAACCTCATCCATAGAGTTAAACATGCACCCCACAAGAGCATCATGTTTAACTTCAATAGATAGGCCTACTATGCTTGAGATTCACTACTAGGCTTGCTGAATGACTCAGGAGCAGTGACAAACTTAGGAGAAGCTGAGGCTGGTTCCATAACTAAGACTGAACAAGTCAACACAGGACCACCTTGTGAAGTAGATGGGCTCCTCTTATTCTCTTCACTACTAGAAGGACTACACTCCACCTTTTTATTTGTTGGAGAACATGAACTCCCCATAGATGAGCCAAGGGGTGTAGAGGAAGAGGAGGAAAGAATCATAGTGGATACAACCAAGGTATTAATCATATCCATGGGTTTTAGGAAAGGTTGGATATCCAAAATGGACATCAGCAAAGGTGGATCCACCTTAGGAGTGATGAAAACCTATACCCCCTTAGGGTTAGATGAATTTTCACTTATAACGAAAGTCAGAAGTAATGTGGGACTAGACTGGAGAGAGGAAGAAAGAAGGGAAGAGGATGACACTATAGGGGGCCCTAAAGGAGGGGTGGTCATTTCTTCCTCCTTCCTTTTGAAGTGGCCTACTCTTCCAAGAGATCCTTTCACTGACGCTTGCACTAACATACAAGGTAGTTTCTAATACTCTTTGAGTTGGAGGCTTGAGGCTATGAAGGAGTAGAAGGATCCTACTCAACCATGGGAGCATCCACTACAACCATCTCTTGTGGAGGAACGGATTCCTGAGCAGGAGCAAGAGGAACAAGTTGAGGAGCAGTGGGGGGAGTCAGTTCAAGAGCCTTGGTAGCAAGCCTCGTCCCATTCACTGCTTTAGGCATAGGAGTGGTAGGAGGTTGAAGAGGTCAAGAAAAATAGGACTCTCCATGGGAGACCTTCTTCCCATTATACCGAATGGCTTTAGGCTCTGTTGGAAGAATAAGAAGTTCGAGTGCAATATGCTTAGGATTTTTCCAAGTGGGCGCCATAGGGTTCTCCCACAAGCATAGAGCAAAATCCGATGGTACCATAGTAAAGTGAGAAGAAGTGTCAAATTGACTAGCAGAAGAGGAAGGAGGAGTATTTCATGACTGATTCTCTTCTTCCTTCCTTCATGTCTTAGTAGCATCGTTATTAGCTTTTAAACAAGCTCTATGTGAAATAGCATAAGGTGAGGGAGGGTATCTCACTTTTAGCCTTAGGTGCTCTTTCTTATAATTTTGATATGTTCAGTGTAGAAGGTTCATCCTAGCTGGAAGAGGACCAATGGGCATAGGCCAAGAGTAGTCCAAGGAGTAGCTACCAAAAGCAACCAGTGGTCTATAACCAGTGTCATGGATTAAGTGTATGAAACCCTTGTGGATAAATTTTAAGCATTTATGCACAACCGAGGGTATTGCATTCATTTCCACCAATCGAGGGATACCCAATTTCACCCTAAAGAGCTCAGACCCAGGGATGATGTCAAACAAGAGTTTCAAAGATTTAGGTCCAGCCAAGATTGATAAGACAATCATACCCAAAGGGGGCACAAAAAGCTTGTCATGTGTGCAGATAGTACTCACAGGCACATCATACCCATCTTTATGTAAGAAATTAATCAACATGATCTCCTTAGTTATGATGTTTACTTGTGATGTAGGATCAACGAGAACACCAGCTATGATGTTTCCATTGATCCATGTAGGGATATAGAGAGGAGATGTGTCACAACCCTCATTGCTGGAGATCTAATTTATTTCAGAGTTATTTTCTAAATTAATGTTTATCAAGTAAATGACATTTTTGGATGTAATTCTATATGATAATCAAACTAATTTAATCTTCTTGATAAATAAATAATATTATGGATACTGCAAATAAATAAACAAATATTTATCAAAATTAACATCTACTATTAAGATGATTTATTTTTAAAAAAAAAAATTAAATACTTGGTTGAATAATTAATGATCATTTGCATTTTGAAGGTTAAATATCTATATGCTCATAATGTTTAATATATTTTGGAAATCAAGAAAATTAGGAGATAAAAGGGAAGAATTCTAGTTCAAATGTATTTTGAAGTCATTTATCGGTTTGGGAGATAAAGAAGAATTATTTCAAAACTTATTTATTTATTAAGCAGTTTCTTAAGAAATTATATTATTGAGTTAAATAAGTTTTAATCCATGAGAGTGTTATATTGTTATTTGAAAGGATTAAATTTGTTCAAAAGAATTGGGTTAGATGTTTTAATTCCACATTGATCATGAAGGGAAATGAAAGAGAGGCTAATTTAAATGCATTAGAAAATATTTATTACTGTAAAATTAATCAAGCTATTTGAATTTATAGAATAAGTGATTTGAATTATTTAAATAGACCTATGAGAATTGAGAAAATATTTATTAGCTTTAAGTAAATTGCATATCCCTATTTTTGTAGAAAAAGGAATAGAAATGAAAAAAAAGAAGAGAATAATTAGAAAATGAAAAAAAAAAATGGCATAAAGAAGAAAACGGAGAAGAAGGACGCAGCCAGACAGAGGATTAAAAAAAGGAAAATTTGAACTATTTCCTTGGGAAGATAGACTATGTTTGATCATATAGTTCCAGTCACCTTCAATCTCTTTAGCAAGCTCAGACCTCTTGATCGATCGAATAGTTTCTAAGAAAAATACTAAACATGAATGTTGTGTTGGATAGAGTAAATTAATTGTGCATGAAGTTCTGTCAGTAGATGAGTAGGGTACTTTCGCCAGCCGTTCATACTACAGTGTCCACAGACCGACCAAGCCGACCAAGTCACATCCAGCCGAATTCTAGAGCCTTCCTGACTTCTAGATTATTCACGAGGGGTCCTGTTCCAACCATCCATCATAAATATCCAGCGAACTCTATAAGCTACAGTGAAACTAGCATTTAATATGTATTTTCCTATAAATCTGAGGGACACGCCTGTGGTTTCCAGCGCTGGGGTTTTACCGAGTTCTCCTATGTTTTAATGTTTGTGTCTGTGCTTCCTTTTCTCTGTGTTCCTACTTTTTCCATTTTGTATGCATTCTTCTGAATAATATTAAGAGTTTTAATTTCAATTGAACTCCATCTTTAATTCAAAATCATCTGACAATTTATGTTACCACTGTTATAGAATGCTATCTCAGGGAGCAATATTATTATATATAATATGCACTGTTCTTCTTTTAGATTTCTCTTCACTTTCGGTAATTCCATTATGTAGGGTTTTGAATTTTGAAAGAGCATATTTTATTTATACATCTTCAGAATGGCTACTCATTTTCCAGATTTCTTCTTGTATCATTTGCAGTTGTGAAGGTTGTATTTCTGAATGTTAGTATAAATGATTCTATTCTGAAATAGGGCAGAACATGTTCAACTTGGTTCTGGTTGATGGATCTAGCTGGAGTGATTCATAACACTCCTCAGTAATTCATTAAGGAAAAGCCATGTTATCTCAACATGGTGGCTCTTACTCCAGATAAAGGCTGTAGCCATAAGAGGATGAGCACTTTTAGATTAACTCCAGTGATTCCTGTAGCTGCAATCAAATCTCCAAATGTACAGTCGGGAGAAGGATATTGTCACATCTGGTTTGTTATCTTGATTGCTTTCTTGATCAGCCTCATAACTGCTCTACCATCTTTATCTAGATTGCTGCTTTCTTATCTTATCTCTGCTCTCACATATATATATCATGCTCAAAACTGATCTCTCATACTTCTGCTATTCATTATATATGTGAATTAACACAATGATGATAAATAATTGTTGTCCTTGCTACTTATTTTGAGCTGATAATGATGGGGAGACATGCATTTAAAGTTCCTTCTTTAGTCTCATCTGAGTTTCTTTACTCTAGTATTTTTTTATAAAAGGGATAGAAATAGCTAAGTTAAAAGATCTTTAGTTCTTTTCAAAAAAAAAAAAAGAAAAAAAAATAGAAATATAGATGAGTAAAAGGATGCTTTTTGTTTTTTTTAAGATTCCTTAGCTTTTTAGAATATTTAACATTTAGAAAGAAATCAAATTTAGTTGATTTTTTTTTTTAGAATGTTTTAGGTATGTTAAATATTTAGAAAGAGATAAAATCTAGTTGATTTATAAATCACATGCAATCAGTTTTAGAAGGAGATAAAATTAAAAAAAAAGAGATAGTAACTACTAAAAAAGTAAATAAAAAAAAAATATAGTCTTTCAAGTAGTTCAAAATATATAAATAAATATGTAAACAAATAAAAGTGGAGGTTAAGTGAATATACATATAATATTTGGGTTAATTTGATTTGTCTAATATAATTATTCTCAAGAAATTATGATGTAAGAGATCATATTAACATTAATACTAATATTATCAATTGTTAATAATATTACTAAATATAGATGATTTTAATATTAGATAGTATTTTGGAAGGCTAATAATAAGGAGATTTACATGGAGTTAAACCTTAAAACGTTATGATTGAAGAATTAAAACTTTGTTATCATAAGAAGGTTTCTTAGTTAGAAGTTTTACCTTGGGTACATATATCAATTCGTATTTAATTGAGATTTAGTAGAATTGGCTCATCTTCTATTTGTATCTAATAAATTTTATACGAGACTAAGAAGTAAGCAAGTAAAATGAAAATTCCATTAATTCATGAATATATCAAAATAGATTAGATTTATAACATATGGTTTGTTCACCATCTTATAGTTCGATTAGATCTTGGATAGAAATTGTGATAAATTACTTCAAAAAAATATTGTATGATCATTATTATACATTATTCGCAAACTACGTATTAAAGAATGAACAAGATAATAAATGCTTTAAATTCCACAATGTGTTGTATTCCATCATCTATAGTCATGTTCTATATTCATTATGACTATAATTTTCTACAAATTTATGTTAGGGTAATTCAATAGAAAAGTCATTATGATTCAATTAACTTCAAAAGGGATAATTAGAGATTCACTATTCAATTCACATGACGATGAAGGATTATGTTTAGTAATACTACAATTGTAATATTTCTTTAGGAAAACTTGAACTAATGGTGACTTGGACTAGATGAAGAAGGGGATGATGGTAACATATCATTAGCCTTCATTAGTAAATACTAGTGATACCTGATGGCCATTGCATGGAGGATTGAAAAGGTATGAGTTATAGTTAAATTATTCTTGGTAATGAATATTTCGTTCTATAATCATTACATATGAACTTTTAGATTTTTAATAAGGCTTAATAATCATTTGCAAAACTTAAACTATTGTTGAAATTATTAATCAGTGGTAAGTTTGGCGACTTGATTATATAGTCGTCATATCACAGTAGAATTAATATTTGCAAAGAATAGAATTATTTCAATAGGTACTTATTCTACCATATTGTTTCTTTTAATTTTACCATTTAAATTACTACATATTTATTTAGTAAACAATAGTCAAAATTTTAGGCAACCAATATTTTTATTAGAAGAAACACTCACTAAAATAGTTTCAGTTCCTTTTTAAATCAATGTGTTACTCTTATCACCACAGTCCTAGTAGAAATTAATTGTATTCATGTATGAATCCTTGTATCAAATAGATCAAGTGAAATTGCTTATTGAGTTAGTGAGTAATCTTGTGTTTCTTAAGAATCATGAAATATTAATGGTGAGTTGAGGAATTTCAAGGAACTCAAGTGACAAGGCATGGAATATCTTCTAGAAAATTGACATCCAACTAGGACATATTGGAAGGAAGGTAAATACGTAAGACTATATTATGTCAATCAATTATCTTTAGAGAAGGAAAATAAAATCTTATTAATCAATATTGCAATTGTAAGCCTCTCATTGTCATTTATTTTTACGCCTATCAAGTTAACATGTATAACTAGTAAAGAATAGTCATGGCTATTGAATATCACACATTATCTATTGTTATGATCAAGTAGCTTAAAATGGGGTTACAAACCTTAGGGGAATCCTATACTTTTACATTACCTTTGCTAAATCTACATGTTCGGATGAGAATATTGGGAATTACTTATGGTTGATAGAATTTTTCCTCATTCGAGGTTAATTTAGACTTTTGATCTAATGTGCTTAAGTAGTGAACTATGTTATTATAAACGTATAGATTAATTACATTTTTGGAGTATATGGTCTAAAGAATCCCTTTCGGTTTCACCTAAGTGGGTGGCAACCGACGAAGTACTGTCTAGGAAAGATTGAGTCCTAGAAAGGGTTGCATACCCGCTATTACAGTACTTATATTTCTTCTAACTATCTATAATTAACTAAGTCCATCTATAGTCTATTTCTTGCTCGGGGGTTTGGCTAGAGCCTATGCGGCTTCATGATGCCAATACGGTCGGGTGGTGAGCAAGTTTTACTCGTTGTATGCATCGTTGTAAACGTTGGACCTTGACGTTGTTATTCATTCTTATTGATCTTGCAGTCAAGGTGTTATGTATTTATGGTTCTTAAGTTTTAAATAAAAAAAAAAAAATCATAAGATTTTTCAAGCTATATGACTAGGTTATTACATGGTTCCTTGTTCAAACCCATAGGTAGATCATGTGAAGTGAAGATTATACTAGTACCACTATCCATAAGCTGCACAAATGGGATAGGTTGATGTAGGAAGGAGGCCATTGCACACTAGACAATACTCTCACAAAGTCCCTAAAGGTTAAAGGATAAGATGATGACCCAATTAAGGTTTTGTTATGCAACACCTTTGGAACCTTCCAATTACACCAACTAGGGGTTGCATGTTTGGTTGTATGGTGAAAACCTCAAAACAATCATAGAGTATGAGGAAAGGAACTATCAGTATCACAAAACAAAACCAAAATGGTTCACATTAGGTTCGCAAAAAATGTAAGAGAGGGGGACCACCACGTACAAGGCCCTAGGTCACAAAGGGCCAAGATATGGAAGGTTGCCCTAACTTAACTTAGCTTAACAAGATGTTGGTGAATACGAGACGAGGATGATGAGGACTATAATGTCCTTCAATCACCCTATATACCCAAATTCAAGATGGGGCTAGGTGAGCCAGTTTTTAGGTTCAACACTACACCTGAAGGAGCTCTCTATCTGAGGACAAAGTGCAGTCTTGGGTGCAGCGCGCTAGCATCTCTCAAGTGCATTAGCATCCATATGACCAGACAACTTTGGAGAGAAGGTAAAACCTAAGAAAATAAGCTAAAGGCCCAACTAGCTACTATTAAAGGGCCAAAATAATATAATTGTGTAAACAAAATACTCTCTAATTTGATATAGTAAAAATGCGAGAGTTAAGGTCGTAAGAAGGATCTCACAAAGAAATGTGTTTTCTAGCTAGCTCCTCAAAAGCGCGTTCACCTACAGACAAGAAGGAGAATTTTTTTGGGTGGCTATATAGGGGCCTACCTCGGTCAAACCTCTATTTAGGTGTTTCCACCTCCACGGACTGTGAAGAAAGCGAGATAAAGAAAAAAATGTAGTAAAGAACACTAAAGCACTACAAAACAATAAATGTGCTTACTCTACCAAGTAATAGAGGAGAGGAGTGTGAAGCTTACCACTTCCAAAAAAAGCACTCAAAGTTGATGGGGGAGAGATTGAGAGTACTCAAGCCTCTGCTACAATGTTCTGATAAAGAAAACTTTATCTACTAAAGCGGTGGAGTGAAGTTGTTGCTGCAATGAGGTGCAAAAGTGTTGCTAGAATGCTTGAAGTGAGTGCAAGAGTGTGAATAAGATGGTTTGTATGCTTGGAATAAGTTCAACTAAATTCTTAGAGGATGAAATGCTTGTTGAATGAGTGAATTTGAAGAGGAGATGAATAAACTAACCATATTCAGGTCGATTGACCAAAGAGGGTGTTACAACTTGACCACCAATGAGAAGTGTAATGCCTCTATAGGTTCAGCCACAAGAATCTTCCAAGGATGGAAGTGTGTTGCATGGACATCTATGCACTTCACAGGTGTCCCCAATGGAAATTCCCCCACCGACACTCAAAATAGGCACCAAGTGGGATGCAAGTAGCAAGCTTAGGTTAATTAAGCCCCCGAACTTGGTTTTCTAAGGTGGAAAAAGGAGAAAAGGGGAATTTGCATAAGGGGTGCAAATTCACTATTGTGTATGCATGTTACAAGGTCAAATTCAAGCTATCCATTATTTCATAGAATCTTTATTCGATTGCACATTACCCTTCACCCATCTCCTCAAAAAGTATGTACACTTCGATTGGAATGAGAATTGTAAACAAGATTTTGAGAGTTTAAAGGAATTCCTTGCAACTCCTTCTATTTTACAACTTGTAGTGCCAAATAGACCATTTATCCTATACATAGCCACATTAGGCCATTCTCTTGCAACATTGTTGGCTCAACAAGATGAACTTGGAAAAGAACATCTTGTTTATTACATTAGTCAAACTTTAATTGATTATGAAACTCGATACTCACCAATTGAAAAACAATTCTTAGGTCTTGTATTCACTACTAGTATATTGTGACATTATTTACTAAATGTTGAAATACAAGTCATAACACAATTTTATCCCCTTAAGCATCTTTTTAATAAAATTGATCTCTTTGGACACTTAGCTAAGTGGGTGATGTTGTTAATTGAGTTTGACCTTAAGTTTATTTCCTAAAAAGAAATCAAAGGAAAAGCCTTAACCGATCACTTAGTTGATTCTCCTCCTCTTTCTTTACCTAATCATGACTCCTTTCTTAATGATAGTGTCTTGAAAAAAGATGTTAAAACATGGGAATTGTATTTTGATGGATCTAAGTGTAGAACAGGTTCCGATGATGGAGCGGTATTAATTCCCCCTGATGGAAATCCTATTCTCTTGTCTTATCGATTAAATTTCCTATGTACAAATAACACAACCGAGTATGAGGCATTAATCGCAGGATTGCGAGCCACTTTAACCATGGGTGCTAAAGATATCAAGATATTTGGTGATTCACAATTGGTAATCAAAAAAATCAATGGGAAATATCAAGCTAAACATGACAAATTATCAAAATACAAGGATCTTACAATGAAAATATTAGAGAAGTTTGAATCATTCACCATTGATAGCATCCCACAAAAAGACAGTTGACATGTAGATGCGATGGTGAGTGCATCCTCTCTTATATCCCCTCATGATCCTTCAATCGACTTCACCTTTGTTATACACGCAATCATGAAACCTTTGATTGATACCTAATTAGAAGATATTTTAACAACTCAAGAAGACTCATGAGAATGGTATGATACAATACACAATTATTTAAAATATGGTACCATTCTTGATCCCACAATGACAAAAACTTGAAATAATTTATGCAAATTAGTAGCCAAATATGTGATCCTCACCAATGTGTTGTATAGAAGATCCTTTAATCGTCTCTTACTAAGGTGTATTAAGGACTCTGAAATTCCTATTTCCCTTGAGCAAGCTCATGCTAGTGCCTATGGAGGTCATTTTGGAGGACGGTTCTTAGTGAAAAAACTTATCTGTATAGGATATTATTGGAGACATATGGAGAAAGGTTATTTTTCTTATGTTAAATGATGTCATAAATGTCAAGGACATAGAAATTTGATCCATGCCCCTACTTCTGAGCTTCATGCCAAAATTTCCATTTGCCATTTTTAGTATGGGGATTGGATCTTATTGGAAAAAATTCACCACCCTCTTCTACTAGATATACATTTATAATAATTGCAACATGCTACTTCACAAAATGGGTGGAAGCTATTCCTCTTCAATCTATAAATGCTGAAGTAATTTGTTGTTTCATACTAGAACACATAATTGCTCGCTTTGGACTTCCTTCTGAAATTGTTTCAGAAAATGGAACCTCATTTAAGAATAATGAAGTAAAGAAATTTCTTGAAACGTTCAAAATCCAACATCAATTTTCCACACCATACTATCTACAATCCAATGAACAAGCTAAAAGTACTAACAATATTCTTGAACAAATCCTAAAGAAAACTATTAAAAAACATCATGAGGATTGGCATACACAAATACATTATGTGCTTTGAGCTTATCGAACAAGTTTTAGACTATCCATGTGAACTACACCTATAACCTTGTTTATGATACTAACACAATCATGCCCTTGGAGTTAGAAATTCCTATGCTACAAATTTCTCTTCAATACGTCATTGACGATGCCACTTCTATAGATCAATGATTGCACTATCTTGAGATGCTCAATGAAAAGCGCATTTTAACACTCTTGAACATCTCCAACCTTACATTAAACAATTACAACGAAAACAAAATACTCATGTCATTCCTCAAACATTTCGTAAGGGTTATTTTGTTCTATATGAGAATCAATGCAATACTAATACTGACCATGAAGAGAAAGATAAATTCAGCCCTAATTGGTTAGGACCTTACATAATTGCTACCTATTATAGGTCTGGTGCTTACGTCTTAACTAAGCTTGATGGAACACCCCTGAAGGAACCCATTAATGTCGTGCATCCGCTTCGGTATTATCTCTAGTCTCCTAGAATAGTATGGATTAAAAAGTAGTGTTGTCTAAGTGATTTGGTTACATTCTAAATAACTTTCACATTGCTTCATTCTTGACAACTGATCTTGTGTTTGTCTTGAACACTAGGATAATTATTTAAGTTCTTTTTATAATTACTTTAGGTTTCATACTATTCACCCGTACATTACGTTAAGTTCAATCCTTATATGCATTATAGGTGTATCTAATTTAGCATAATTTCTTGAAAATAAATATGTTGTATCTAAAGTGAAAACTAAAATATGTTTTACATTACATCACATCAATCATGTTAAATCATGTAGACATTAATTAAATACATTTAACTAAGTCATCTAATTAATCACACAGTCATTTAACATTCAAAACACATTAAGATGAATTATAACATCAAATTATTATATATATATATATATATATATATGTCTCAAAGGTTTTATATACATCTCATCATCATATACAAAATCACCAAGGTCTGTGAGAACTAGACACCTCAAGTTTTGGAGCCCATGATTTGGTCCCTAGACGTCATGAGATGGTCGTGTTTGATCGTGATCAAGATCCACCAACTCTGAGTGCATACTCTAGACCCTGTACTCACTCAAGGGCTACAAGATGATCCTTTTCCATCTAATCCCTCTCTGCCTATAGCTATGTTAGCTTTGCATGCAATCTCTCCACCTCTGTTAGAGTCTGGGATGATTCTCTTGCACTCTCAGCTCGACAAAGTCATCTCCTCATTCTCTCATAAGCTAATCAAAACCTCACAAAAGGTCTAAGTGAATTTGGCTCCTCCTCCATGATCGATGGGGGCATGTAATCATGGTCTATCTCCTCCTTGATGGATGCAGGAACTATCTCTATGGTAGCCCAATGATAGAGCTCTCACGAGTCTCTCGTTGTTCCTACAAGATAGAAACAATACACAATCAGTAAAAATCATCATGATATATATATATATATATATATAAATATATATAAAGCATAAAAACTAAAGTACATGCATAAAATAAAGTATCATCACCTATATCTCCAGTTTGTTGAGGAATATCAACCTCATCTTCTCTAGGGGGCATGGAGGATGTGCTAGCCTCTCTCTGACCATGGTTCCTAATGTCTATTATAGCTACTACATGTGATCTGGTCACACGAGTGTGTGAGGACTCCCCTTGCTTGTGTTGATCCTTAGTCACTACCTCATCACCCACATTCAGGGGTGGCTCCTCCTCATACTCCTCCTCCTCATAATCATCATCATCACCATCTCCTCCATACTAGTCCTCATAGTCAAGATTGGCCTCTGAATCATCCTCATCATCAATGACATTAGTAAATATATCTTCTAGCTTGTATTGTACATCCTTAGCCCTATCCTCTAGCTCATCTCCCTCATCTGGTGTTGGTCCTACATCACCTATAGGGACATCCATGGGAAATATAGGAGTTGGTCATGTCAATAACCACCACTCCTCATGCTCATCTGTGTTGTTGAACTCATTAGTGTCGGAGGCTAGTGGTTGATCGTGATCTGAATCATCAAAGTCACTCTCATGAACATGATCTATAGTGAGCCAAATGGTAACACCTAGCCTTTGAACACTCCACATTGATTTCCTAATGTAGGGGCATGCCATCAGTGGTGTCTACACCTACCAAAACTATTGCATGACTTTCCCATAATAGAATGGTCATACAACATAGTCGTGTCACCCAACCAAAAATCTGTCCATCTGCATCCTCCTCAACTGTCCTATGGGATCTGGCCACTCTAGTGTGAGTAGATAAGGTCTCCATAGGAGCTCGTCCTCCTCTAGCTGGTCAAATCTCACCCTCCAAAAATATAGATCTCCATATTGCCATAAGCACTGTAGAGGATAGTCGAAGGCTCATGGATATCCTACGGCTATAACACATGGGAACCCAACAAGCCTAGTGAATGTAATATGCTTGAGGCACCACACCTGTAGAAGCGTGCAGTGAACCATACTATCAATCTATCGAAACACAAATTGACCAAGATCATAATAAAGATGTGCTAGGATGCAGAGTCCCCAAGCATAGACTATCTTGCGCTGTACCATCCCACAAATCAAGTGTACCAATCCTCCATCCAATTTTTTCACTCATCTATTAGGATTGTATGCATCATAATACATCTCACAATGGGGGCTCACAAATATAGAAGCATAGAAAGCTTGATTCATTCTGTCATGCGCTTGTCATGAATAGGTCCATCTAAGCATTATTGCATGTCTACCTTCTTCTTGTGGAATGACCGATCCCCTCAGAAATATACTTGCTCTCCCCAAATAGGAACTCAAATAATATGTACATCCTCTAAGGTGATTTTCATCTCCTCTATCAGAAGCTTAAATGTACATGTGTCGACATCCCAACGCTTGGATAGGGCCATCAACATGGCATCATGGTATCTCATAGGTGGCATCGGATATACCAAATACATGCCTACTACCTGTAGGTGCTCTGCCTTTGCTACTGATAGTGTTGGAGCTAGATCTCAAAAAATACTAATGTCTCCCTCCTAGCTACTATTGTGACCACACTAGAACCTATCAAAATCAAAACAATATGCTCTGATAATTCATCGAATATCTTCAATTTTTACATTATTCATCATGTAAATGCACTAAAGTTCATCTAGTGTACTTTTCTAAAGGCCCTAGATGCTTTAGAACCCTTCTGGGATGCTTCACAAAGAAACAAGACACTTTGCAAAGAACTAGGACACTTTGTGAACAAAAGGGACACTTCGAGAACAAATGGGACACTTTGCGAAAAAAGGGGACACTTTACAAACCTTTTTTCCAAGATCCTAAATTAACCTATGAATGCAATAAAAATCATTATATCATTAAAAAATCATTAAGTTAAAGTTGCAGAATTGATTCACCTCAAATTACAGCTCGTTGCGTGCCACTTACTCTTGAAGCTCATCCAATCATGAAGGTGTGTAATCCCATCTACTCAGCATCTCATCTCACTCGTCAATCTCAAGCTACAAGAAGGTAAAGTGCAATAGTAAGTGATGAATTACTCTCCTTTACCTCTTTTCACCTATTTTCATTACTTTTACTCTTATGCATTAAAATAGGGTTATTTTCTTTTAAGAGTTCATAGAGTGCCTTTTCTTCAAAAAAACATAACGGGAGCTAGGGAACTCTATTTTCAACACCATTTGATGCATTGGAATCATGATTTTGCACCTAGCATCATCAATTGTCCATCGTTACATGGAATGGTACTTGGAAATTCCCTACGGTATAATATTATTTATTTCATATGGCTAGATTGCTACCTTGATTCCACCTCTGTAAAGCAAGCGAAATCAAGGAGGGCATACATCTACCCTCGAAGTGGATTTCTAGAAGTTAGAAAAAATGATTTTTGGACAATTAACAATTTTTTGTTGTAAGATAAGGTTCCTAATGTTGTGGTTTTGCAAATAGCTACACTAGGGGCTTCATTCTCTCATCTTATGAATGAGTATCCTTTTATGTAATAAAGTGCAATGTTTAGAGTCCTTTAGCTTACATATCCATGTAGAGTCATATGGGTGCTAAAGTGGGGGATAAATGTGGCATAGAAAACTAGAAACTCGTGAGAAAATAGACAATTGCATGCTTAATTTGGAGCTACTTTTGATTACTAGTGCATTATTCATTCTTCAAACAACATTTATAGGCCCCTAAGACCCATTATTTTTTTATCTAGAGGCTCGTTTCACTTGAGAAATCATCTAAATCCCCCAAAAAAGCACCTAATTCATGCATATCCTGATAACCCACTTTCCAAAAACACTAGTGGGACCAATTCACCACCTTGGGTGAATGAGTCCCCTCTAGTGGGACCCATTCACCAAGGGTGGTGAATGAGTCCCCTTTGAGGGAAATTTCAATTTTGAGCAGGAATTTAATAAATTCAACTTAATTTTCTAATGGATTTCAACCTCTTAGGTCTAAATAATGGGAAAATTAGGTGTTGATCCCTATAAATACACATTTTGAGCCATTTTTTACATCTCTTAGTCACTTTTACAAAGAAAAATAAAAATTCAAGTATTAGGAGTCTTTCACAATAAGTTTTATTAGCATTTTCTACAAAAAAGTTGAAGCTTTAAGGTAGAAAACTATGGTTTTTATAGGTCTTCAAGCTCACTTCTTGATCAAGATCCAAGATTTCAAAGAGTAGATGATGGAGTCCTATGGTGAATCATGGACAAATCTAGATTGAGGAGATGCAACTAGCCATCAAATCACACCTAAAGACTTGTTTTCAAAGTGATTCCATCTTCCATCTTCTCTCTATCTTCAAACTTAAGGTTTTCATTTCATTTATATTCATTTGATATTTTTTAGGGTTTCTAGGGTTGAAGTATTGCATCGTTCAAATCACACTTGCACATCTTATTCTAATACAATAGAATAGGGGTTTTGTCATACTTCAAATTTTCTTAGTATTTAACACACTTAAGGCTAGGGTTTTATGCAGATTTTATCCATTTAAGGTTTGATTATCCAATTGGGGTTTTGACCAAGGAAAACCCTCCATTAGAAAAATAATTTTTAAGCTCTTTTGCAGGAATTTTCCAAGATCCAGATTCAAGTTTCTATCAAAAAGTGTTGTCTAGGTGACAAGGTGCAGTTTTGAGATCTGAATTTGTAGAAATTTGAAAAAGGACTGATTCACCATGAATGGAAAATGAGTCCCATTTTTGGTTGCTGATAGAGTTAACTGCAGATTTCAATACCCAATAAGCAGAAACTAGTTTCTAGGCAGAAAACCCTGACCTAGGACTAATTCACCTAGGGTGGCGAATGAGTCCCAGACAACCTAAAAGTCATATTTCCAGAGTGTTTTCTAGTCTTCATCAATCTCTCAAGTACACACATTCTGAATTATAGCTTTTTGTTCAGTTTCATTTGCATTTTTGATAATCTTTTTAAGCTTCTTGGATACATCACTGTGTTTTCAAACATTACATATTTCATTGGTTTTACATTAATGATCAATCAGTTTCTTCATCTAGCTGCATTTAGATCATTTCATTTAGTCATAATTTCATCATACATACCTTAGTTTGAGTGAACCACCTCAATTTTAGTGTTTTGTCTCTCTCCTTTTTGGTGAAAAACCCTAACAGTGCAAGAGAAGTCCATAGAACCATAAAATTGATAGTTCATTTAAATCATTCACGAATTCACAAGTTCACTTTTAATCTGCATTCCTAAACCTACATTCTATCATAAATCCACTCATTTATCTCTCTCATTTCAATCAATTGCACTTGATTAAGCAATATGGGATAAATATGCATTTCTCTACTTTACTCTTTTATCCCACATCTCTCCCGTGTGGACATCTATATAAATCCTATCTTCTCACCAGCAAGAATGTTCAATTTTTATTATGCAATCCTTTATTTTGTTCATCATAACCTCTTGTTGCATTTTTTCTTGTGAAAATTTAAGAGCATCAAATGCATAAATCAAGATCTTCATGATAGGAGAACAACAGAGTGAATTTTCCTTTTGAATGCTCATCTTTTAGATTTCATAGTTTAGTTTACATTTTTGCATATGTGCTCTCATTTAAGAAAGGATTCATTGATGTTATGTTGAAATTTTGATCTTGGATTTATAGTTTTAAATCAGATTTTTTAGTTTTCAACATAAACATATAAAAAAATGGAAAAGTCTTAAAAAATAGAAAAAAAATGAAATTTAAGTAAAGAGAAATCAATTTATTTAATGGTGAAAACTACTTCATTGGTGCCTTGAGCAAGTAACATGTTGAAAATTGAGAAATTTACGCCATGTTTAGAGTCTATGCTCTTCTTTCTTTTGGAGCTCCACTTGATCTTTCCATCCCATTTCCATTCACCCTGCACTTCATAATAGCCTTTTCATACTCACCATGGCTTGTGAATTGTTTGAAATTCCCTCACTTGCTTGCTTCTCCATTGGTACTAGGTTGGTACTATCCTCATTGGGGCATATCCTAAAATTTAGCTATGGATTGGGATACTCAAAATATCACGGTTAGAAAAACTATACTCTATCTATTTGCTCATTCGGTCGTAAAGCTTCAAAAAATCCAAAACAAATCAAACATTTTGAAAATTAAAAAAAAAATCAAATATTCTGAAAATCCAAAAAAAACAAATATTTTGAAAATCCAGAAAAATCAAATATTCTGAAAATCCAAAAAAAATGGAATAACGTTAAAAATTCAAAAAAATAGTGGCACTTTTAGATTGCCACATAGCTTTGAACTTCAGTAAAATCAAAACACTCCATGATTGAAAATCAATAAAACATTACAACATACCTATCAATCCCCTTTTCAAAGCCAAATGAACACATAAACTATCACAATAATCAATTCTACATGGAATCATGATGCCTGTTTGTTTGTCGATCTTTGATTATTTTATGATTTTTAATCTTTGGTGGCATGTATTTTAGATTTGTGATGATTTCATGGACTAGAGAGTCGAGGACGGGGCATGTTCACTTGTTTATTGTTTTTGGATTGTTTCTTATTCGCAAGATGACTCATCTTAAGACATGGCTGTCTAAAATCATTGAGAACTTATGAGTCTAGTGTCGATGAGAGAATTCCTTATAAAATAGTGTCTTCCATGCAATAAGTGTTTAGGTCCTCTAAGGTCCTTATACCTAGATTCTTATACTTCATTGCTAAATAAAAACATAAAAAGTATTTAGGTCGTCTAGATGTTCATGTTATCTAGGCACTTATACTAACTTGTGACATAATAAGCTCTATGATGATAACTTATCACTTTGTAAATCACAATAAGCTTCATCACTTTCATTTCCTTCATACCTATTTTTTATCTATCATTTCTTCCATCATCCATTTCCTCCATCATTTCATTTTCTTTATGCTCCTTATCTCAAAGGGTAATTAATTGATTTATCTAACTGATGCTTGTCTTTTAATCCAAATATCAAATCAATCAACTTTCTTTCTAGCATGGGACTCTAATTCTCCCTAATCACTCAATCTATTAATCAATCATTGTTTTGCAATAGCATCAATCTCAATCAGCTTAATTAGCTTATCACCTTGACTATATTGAGAATTTCCATCAATTATTCAGTTATTCCTTTCAGTTGTGCATTTTCATCAAATGTCCATCTCCACTTAATTACTCATGCAATATCAATTATCATATCTATTCCTCATGATCTATCAAGAGATTAATCTTATCATAGCTTGTTTGATCAATCTCTCAGTGGGGCATATCATCCATCCTTACTAGGATATCCTTGCGGCATGAATCAATTAATCAATTCTTTTTCTTTGAAACAACATGAAAGGCTGCATTATATCAAAGAGGGGAAAAATGTACACACTCAAATTTTTTCCTTACAATCATCCTATTTTTCGTCTATTAATTAAATGGATATTATTATCTATTTAATTAATTAATTTAATACTTTCTTCTATTCACTCATTAATTGGCTTAAATCATTAAAATATTATAAGCATTTATCCATTCGCACAATCGTTTATTCATAAATCATTTCATAATACTCTATTCACATGATTATTAAAATATCCATGCATTCAATTCAAAATTCATTATTTATCATTTAATCTTTATCCATTTACATATTTTATTAAATCATTTGCATATATAAATCCATTTATTTAAATAATTCATTAATTCACAAGCTCACTTTTAATCCAAATTCCTAAACTTACACCCTATCATAAAGCCACTCATTTATCTCTCATTTCAATCAATTTCACTTGATTAAGCAATATGGGATAAATATGCATTTCTCTACTTCACTCTTTTATCCTACATCTCTCCCATAACTTGAATCTACCCTCTAAAGACATCTATAAAAACCTTATCTTCTCACCAAAAATCATATTCAATTTCGATCATACAATTATTTCTTTTGTTCATCATAGCTTCTTGTTGCACTTGTGCTTGTGAAAATATGAGAGCACCAAATGCATAAATCAAGATCTTGATTATAGGAGAACAATGGAGTGACTTTTCCTTTTGAATTTTCATGTTTTTGTTTTTTTTGTTTAGTTTTTATTTTTCCATGTGCTTTCATTTAAGAAATGCTTCATTGATATGTTGAAATTTTGATTTTGGATTTATAGTTTTAAATCATTTTTTTTCAGTTTTCAGCATAAACAGTGCTCACACACACATGCAAGTGGCTAAGGTAAATTCATGCCTTGGATTGGATTCTCCTCCAACCATGCCAAAGTTATACCTCTTAATAAATTTGATAAGGTGGCACACAATAATGATCTTTTAGCTTTATGAGACAAGAAAAACTTCATATGCTTGGAGCTTATGAACAAACAAGATGGCTCTATAGCCATGCAAAGTGTGTTATGAAAGGTGGCCATCTAACCGAATGAAATAGTGTAAGGTATGTTCAAAGGTATTTTTCTTAGTTCATGCGAGGTCTCTTCTTAAGGAGGATTGTGCATAATGTCTCCAAGAGAGGACAAGTCAAAGAAATATGATGCTCTCAGAGGAAATCAAGCCCAATGACACCACTAAGAAAAGGATGCATCACAAGAAGAAAGAAATCACACAATGAAACATGAGTGTCAATGTATGCCCCCACTTTAAGTGGTTTCTAACATCATAGCTATGATAAATTTCTCTAAAGTAGAAGAAGATATGAGAGGTTATTTAGAAAGCCCTATGCCAAGCCATATGTTTCTGAATCGAGCTACATAATGAATAAGTATGTCACATGTGAGCCAACTTAAGGGATGTCACCCACATCCAAAAATTTCTCTTATATATATGCATGAAAGGTGGTCAACTAGCCAAAAGAGACAATGACAAGTGACATACGAGGACAAGGATACCTAACCCCTTTCCACCACTTAGTGCAGGAAAAGCATGAGCTGAAATAAGTATCATTTAGAGGAAATAGGTGCTTCAACACAAGGAAGAGCACCACAATCCTTAAGATGTTAAATTTTGTTATTCAAATCCCTACATTCATTAGTAAAATGACCACGAACTCTATGATATGCATAAAATGAATTCTTGTAGTAGAATTTATTTTGTGTTTTTGGAGGGACAGCTATCAAACGATATTGGAGGAGACTCGACAATATACTCTCTTGATCAAAAGTAGATGTTCCTTTATTTTACGACAAAGATATCTCTTGCTTAATGCATGATGGACCATACCTACACAAGACTCATTATATTGTGAGATTTTGTTTTCTTCTTTAAAGGAAGACGTAAAATCCATCGAATTCGAATCATTAGAATTTTGCATGATGAAATTGATGTTAAGCGAAAATTTCTTTATTTTTTTCATTTCTTTCAAAGGATAACCATCAAGATCACTAGTGTCTATCAGTTCAGGATGCACTAGTTAATGTTAAATTTGAATTAGAGGAAACTTTTGTAATAGTGTTAATATTAAGTGAAGTCTTGTTTGTTTCTTTCAAGGGACAATAACCAAGATCATTAGTCTTTTCTTGCATGTGAGGCTCTATAGGGACATAGATACCTTGTTCTATAGCACCACATCCTTTTCCAGCATAACCAAGTTTTTTTATCATTTCATAACCTTTCCATATATATTCTTCATCTCTTTTGGATTTGGTGGTTGGCCATAATTGAGTTCATCAAAGTTTGTTGTGCAATTTGTTATCTTTTGTTCTAAAGTGGTTAAGTTGGATGCTTTCAAAGGGTCTTTCGAATTTTTTGTTGACATTACTGCTTTTTCTTTTCCATTTTCAGAGTCTTTGTTTATGATTTTGTATTCTCCCATGAATGTTGGTTCAAAATTCAATGATCCCAAATCATCTACTAATATAATTGTGAAGGGTCTATCCTTTTTTGTTCTTGCATGGGTTCTACTTGTGTTGTTGGTGTTAATGTTTTCAAATTATTTTATTTCTTTTTCTCAATTTTTAAGAATTTTTTTGGGTTAGGGTCAACTTCGAGTGTGTACACTTTGTTGTTGTAGACATACTTCATTACACGATGAAGAGTAGTAGGTACCCCATTCATTGCACAAATCCACATTCTACCTAAAATAAAGTTGTATGAAATATCATGAGGAATAACATGGATTAGTGTTTCTAATGTGGCCTTTCCAGTTGTAATAGGAAAAGTGATCATACAAAGCAGTTGTTTTCATACATTGTTAGATCCCTTGATAGATAAAGAGTCAAGTTGAATTTTTTATTTATCCACACCATTCCTATCCAAAAGGGTTACACTACACACATTAAGCACCGAGCCACTATCAATGAGGGTTTTCTTTATGCATGTTCTTTTATATCGATACATTATTATGAAAGCTTCATTTTGTTTTTGCACTTCCAAAGGGGGTAGTTCACTTTGGTGGAAGAAAATGTTAGCGTAAATACTCCTTGAATCATGGCTGCTATATAATTTGGGTTTGCACTAGAGGGTACCATAACTTATTGCAAGGTTGTTTGAAGCATAGTGTGATAATTAGGTGAATTATGAATTAGGTCCCATAGGGATATCTTTTCAGGAGTATTCTTAAGTTGTTCAACAACATCATACTCCTTCCCACTATGTGAAGTTAAATGAGGAGCACTAGGAAAAATGGTATTAGGAAAAGGAAGGGATGTTGAAGTTTTTTTTCTTGGTTGCAAATTTTTCATAGTGTTATATGTATGAGCAACAGTATTATGACCTGACTGATGCGCCACATTATTCTTAGGTGGGTATAGGATAAGTTTAGGTTTGTTTTGAGTTTTGAGTTTGTGTGAAGATGGGTAAAGAATTAGAGGATTCTTAGGATGTCCCATGGGGTATGTAGGAGGTCCATCAATTAGGGGGGATCTAATGGACACTTGTGCATTCATAACCTCAACGGTCTTGGTTTGATTTTTTAATAAAGGGCAGTCTAGTATCATATTTTTACCAACATCTAAGGAGGCCAAAATGTTGTCATTTTCTTCCACCATGATATCCTCCTTAGGAGGAGAGTTTTTAGGAGAACTACAAACTAAATGTTCATGGAATTCAAATATTTTTTCTTAAAAAATTAATTTCATTGCAAGTAGGGGAATGGTCAATGGTTGGATTTTCTTGCTTGACAATGCTAGTGTTTTCTTATTCAATAATGTTTTCCCTAGGGGAAGAGATGAAACCAAGATTCTCATTACTTTCATTGATTAGATCTTCTAACATCAAAGTATCGTCTTCACAACTAGGAGAGATAATAGGAGAAAAACTAATGAAATTGTCATCATTGTCGATAATTTCATTCCTTTGTCCTATAACATCTTCCAAAATAGGAGAGGAAACATAAAGAGGGTTGTCATGGATCTTAAAGTTTTGTTTATCTAACACAAACATATCCTCATCATGTATAACATTATCACAAGAGGGGAAGATGTTGGGAGATATGTTATGTGGGTAGGTATCTTTTTATCTCATGTGATCATAATGATTACCTATTGTTATGTCCTCTTGTTCATCAATGTCTTTCCCAATAAGAGAGGTAGAAGGAGAGAAACAACTAGGATTCTCAAAATTCTCATTGATTGGTTCTTGTAACACAAAAATATCTTCTTAACCAATAGGAGAGATATTAGGAGAAGAACAAATATGATTGTTAGGATTGTCCAAGGTTGTATTCTCTTTCACTAAAAAAATCTCATAGGAAAGGGTTATGAAATTTTTATTAGCATGCCTAGAGAGGTAAGGTACTAACATTGTTTGAACAAAAATGAAAAGAACTTTTAACCATTTTATGCAATTCTTAAAGAATGTAAACAATGTATATCCCAAGATGAGTGATACTTTTATCCAATGTATTCAAAACTTTAAGAATGAAAATAATGTGTATCCAAGAATGAAAAGCACTTTTATCAAACATATGCAAGGTTTTATGAATGTAAACATTATATATGCAAAAGTGAAAAGTATTTTTATCCATATGATGCAAAGTTTCAGAAATGTGAGCAATTTTAGATCTAATGATGCTTGTAATTGAAATGATTTCAAAAATGATACCCTAAATTGATGTTTTTGAACTAGATGCATAAAAAAAATGTCCCTGAAACTTTCCATACTTATAGTATATGTTACTAGCAAGCTTAGGAAGCACAAAAATGAGGTTTCTAATGTTGTTAAAGGAAGTTTAAAGTTTGGTCTAGGACTAATTCGCCCAGAGGGGTGTATGAGACCCAAGGGGGTTTTTTTAAAAAAATTAGAAATTTTCAATTGATTTTTATGTTTTTTATGTTGTATGATTTGTAAACTAAATGCAAAAGAAAAATTATATGATTTGAGATGATTTGAGATGCAAAAATGCAACCTATTTTCACTTTCACTAATGCAAAATTAGAAACCCTAGTGCAATGTTAATGTAGGAAAGATCTAGGGTGATGATGCACTCCAAATCAAAAAATGAAATGTTCTAAATGCAGGTTCACCAAAATGTAAGATAGAAAATTCTCGTCACTTGTATTTTAGGACATAGGGCAAAAAAAATCTATGCTCCACATTCAAGGATGCCCTAGAGATCTTAATCAATGAAGAAAGGGGTAAGAGACCTAAAAATAGGGTATCATAGGGTACGTTTAGATATTAATGAGGGGTTCACCACCATTCTAGGGCATGGAAAGAAAAATGCAATGAAAGATGTAATACTAAACCCTAATATGATGTTAACTTCAACTAGATGACCTAAAGATGCATATATAATAGAATAACATGGGTATGTGCAAGATCATCATGGAAAAAATAGGCCCATAAGTGGCAAAAAATTCAGAAAAATCAGAGTTAGGCAACTTCACCTAAAAATTTGAATAAGTTATCTATATTATTTCAAAAATATATAAGAATAACATCTATATAAACTTAAATGTAGTTTCTAAATTACTAGGTTTATTTTATTTATTTTTAAATCTATTTAGTGAAAATTTTAAATTTCAATGCAGTAGTACTTAAAATTCAGGAAAAAAATAAGTGGGTGTTTGTCTGACCACCTTAACCACAATAAAATGATAATATTTTTTTATAATATTTTAGATACAAATAGAGAACTCATGTCCCGATGTAATGCATATTTTTTTGTAATTTTTTTCCAAGTAAATAATTAATTATGATTTTTTTATTACGACTTTTAAAAAATATAAAAAATCGTATGTCTGGCCACCTTAACTTGGTCAAAACTTCATGAAATTCTTTTTTTTTTTAATCTTATATCATGCAAAGCATATATTGTGACACATTTTTCAAATTCAAAAAAATTGATACCATTTGAAAGCTATAGATGTTTTTCAATCAACATATTAATCAGGACTTAACCATAATTCAAATAGAAAATAAATAATAATAATTTATTAAATTAAAATTAAATCATAATTTATATTGGTGGAAAGCTAAAAATCTCCTTTAAAAACCCTTTTTGTTTCATCAATTTTTGGTAAAAAAAAGTTATTAGCCACATGGGCCATCATATCACTTACATATTGCCACTTTTTGGCCCATCATGATCTTGAACATCCCACAAGTTTTTGGATGGAATGTGTGCACTTGGGAATCAAAAGTAGACTTGAATCAGCTCTGAAACATAGAAAAAATTGAAATTATGACCTACTAGGACTCATTCGCCAATCTGGATGAATTAATCCTAGATCAGGGTTTCTGCAGACGAACAAGTTTCTTGAAAAAGGGTATTTGAATCTACAAAAATATAAAAAAAAACCAATAGTGGGACTAATTTGTCACTTCTAGTGAATTTTTGTTGTTCTACTTTTTTGGGAATTCAAAGTCCAAATCTACACTTCAACACTTGCTCTTTTCTCCCAAATTGACTTTCGGATCTAAAACTGTTGATTTTAGACCTGTAGGTGACTTTTTGTGAAGATAGCAACCTTGCAAATGAGGGGACAATTCCAAAAAAATTATCCAAGCTTGTAACCTAGTCTTCAATGATACTTCAAGATCCAAGAAATGTAGATTGGCAATCACACATGTAAACAGGACAAAAAATTGTTGATTATTAGTGAATAGGGGTTTGCCTTGGTCAAACCCCTTATAGGTAATCAAACCAAATGATGAGATAATGAAATTAAGGCATGAGAAATGAAACAAAGAACATGAATCATGAACAATGATACCTTGAATGATGCCTTATAAATGATTTCTTGTAAATCTATAATTCAAAATGAAATGGCCATGAAGGATGTAGATATTGATCTTGGCAATAGTGTAGAAGAATGCTTGATCTTGGATCTTCAATGCTACATCACAACACTAGATCAATAAAATTCTTGATGATTCATATCCTTGACATGGTGAGGGATCTTGAATTGTTGCAAAAATTGATGAAGAAATTTTCTCTTGAATGTTGTAGAAATGATCTTGAATGCTCTCTTGATGATCTTGTAAAGTCTTGGAATTCTTAACTCTTCAAGTATTGACTTGATATCATGTAGGATTAATGAAATAATGATTTGAAAGCTCATTTATATAGGAAATCCATCTAATATCTTTTTAATTGGATCCCATAGGTTGACATTCATGAAATTTGAACTTAAATCCCAATTTTCTTGCTCAAAACCTTAAAAAATCCCCAGATGGGACTCATTCACCACTTCTGGTGTATGGGTCCAACTTGGGGGGACTCATTAACCCAAGGTGACAAATGAGCCCACCCTAGATTTTTGGGGTGGGTTTTCATAATTTTTGATGTTTTTGATGATTTTGTCAAGTTTTTAGCTAAAATAATCCTTGGGATGTAGAATATAGGGTCTTAGGGTTCTATTAATGATTATATTAAGGTCATAAATACAAGAAGACCCAAAATCCAATGTGAAAGTGTGAATAAAAACATTTTACAACACTAAATTAAGGAAAAATTGAGTTGATTTCGCTTAAAATGGTCCAAAATCCCATGTGAATGTGTAAAAAACATTGCTACACTATATTAAGTCCACTTAATTTACAAGCCTCCTAAATTTAATGTGCACCTATGTAAATAAATACACTTTACAACAATAAATTGGGGCAAAGTTTGATTTATTCAGCTTAAAAGGGCCCTAAACCTAACGTGGATGTGTAAAACACATCACAACACTAGGTCAAGGTCATATCAAGTCCACTTAATCAAATTAATTATTCCCAAATTAAGAAAGGAAGAGGGGGACTCTTTTTCATCATTATAGTTCTCCTATCTCTTTGTTATTTTTCCTTCATGTGTTTATTTTCTTCAATTTCTTTAGGTGTCACAGGCTTCCTAAATTTTTTGTCTTTTCTTTCATCCCATGATTCCAAAACCCTCTTGATGAAAATTAAATGATTTTTAACTTATTTTTAAATTACTACCTCAAAAATTTGAAATAAAACTATATGCAGATACTTTCTTGTATTTTTAGAAAATGTAATCCTTTACATTTTTACACTATGTTTGAAACTATTAATTAATTGGACTTAATTAATCCTCTAATTGGCCAAATCATGTATCTACAAGCCTAATTAATTGTAATTTCCAAAAGGGGAATCATGATTTAATTAATATAATTATCATATTTAACAACCCAAAATCAATAGGTCCTGGCCATTTAGGTCCTTTAGTTGCTTAAATCAAATTTTAAATATGCTTTTGGTGACATTTTTTTGATCCCAAATTCAAATTCAAATGTTGGATTGTAATATTTATTTTTTGGGAAATTAGAAAATTACCTATAAATACAAGGTCTTTTTATCAATTCAAATACTAGCACAAGAAATAGATTAAATATCCAAGAGCTAAGATTATTGTTAAAGGTGTTCAAGAGAAGATTTATAAAGAATTTGCTGCACCATTCAATATCTCAAGCATCATGTCAAAGTTATCAAGCATCATGCATTTTTTTAGAGCTAACATTGTGATGTAGGTTTCAAGCATTCAAGTCAAGATTCAAGCATCAAGATCACATCATCAGTCAAGCCACTTCATGCAAGATCAAGACCTTGGAGAGATCTACAATTTTTTTGTCCTTCCAGGGTTTCAAATCAAGATTTTGGTGAGTTGCAACATAGCAAGTGTTCATTCATCATTCCTTTCATGTTTCATTGTTTCAATTCAATGTTTAACTACAAAAAATGGGTTTGACCAAGCCAAACCCCCATTCACTAAAAAAAACCAAATTTTCCCTCTTGTGTGTTTTGTACATCTTAGATTGAAGAAGGATTGAAGACCTATCAAAAGAGAAAAATTACAAAAGTTGCAAAGTTGTCAACATTGTCATCAAGCCACAAAAACTTAATTTTAGAATTTATTTCCAATCTTTTTGACTATGAAACCTAGAGGAATCAGGAGTGTGGACCAAGGACTAGAAGTCTGTGAAAGAAATTTTTCAAACCCTATAACAAGACCCATTTTCCATAGGGATATAGTTTTTAAAAATGTTGTCAGGTGACATTTTCACACTTATGTAGGCCCTCATAAAAGTAATCTTAATGATGCCTTGAATTAGTGTTGTAATGTGTTTAACATACTCACATTAGCTCTTGGGCCCTTGAAAACTAAATAAACCTAATCACACCTTATCTGGAGTATTGTAAAGTGTTGTAACAAAATTTCATACTTTTCTATGGTCATTATTAATAATTGTGCTTCTTTATGCATTAATTGGCCTTATTTTTCATCCACAATCCTTAATTAATGCATCTTTTTTAGGATAATCCTGACATAAATCAACATCCAATCACAATTCATGTGTTTTAGGTTGTGTGGCTCAAATTTAGTGATTTGGGACTCATACACCACCTTGGGTGTATTAGTCCCACCTAGGTTTTTGTGTCCCAATCTAGATTTTACACATTTCTAAGAAATTTTGAAAATGGTCCCATAAATTATGCCTAATGGGAATCATACGTCACCTTGGGCATATGAGTCTCGTGTGTCCCAAAATCAAAATTAGTTCAAATTCTTGGAGGGATTTTATCCTCCTAGATCTGATGTCGGCTTGTAGTGTTGTAATTTTAATAAATTTGGCATAATTAACTATAAATACAAGATTCTTTCACTCATTTTTCATCTATCATTCTAATAATTCAAGAGATCACCTAAAACATTTTTGAGAGCATTCATAATAGAAATTTTGAGTTCACGAGATATTTCAAGTGTTTACAAGAGAATTCAAGAGCATTCAAGGGAATATTATCAAGTGTTTTAGAGCATTATTCAAGCATTAAGAATCATGTCAAAGTATTCATGTGCATCATGTTTTTTTCTAGCTAACATTTGTGATGTAGGGTTTCATGATTCAAGCTAGCATTCAACTCAAGATCTATCAAATTCAAGTAAGATTCAAGATCTACATCCATTGGAGCCACTCCATACATGTTTGTAGCATTTTATTGCTAGGGTTTGGTGAGTTGCAACATCATATTTTTTTCATTCATCATTCTCCATTCCTATTTCATTTCATTTCAAGGTTTGATTACCAAAATAGAGTTTGACCAAGGAAAACCCCTTTCTACTAACAAAACAACATTTTTCCCTCTTTAGTGTGTGATTTATAGGTTTAGGTTCAAGACATATTGAAGAGAAAGTTTGGATAAAGTTGTGAATGTTAAGGTTCAAGAATATTGGAGCAATAAACATTAATAATTATATGTAGATTAAATGACCCAGAAATAAAAGTGAAGAATAACACAAGAGATCAACATAGAAATTTAACATGGTTCAGCCACATCCATAGAAACACAGCCACCCAATGATTTTATTATCTAGCTTACAAAATAGATTACAATCTCTTGAATTTCATACCACAATATACATTTCAACTACTTATAACAAGATTTTTGGACTTCTAGAATTAGGGTTTTACAAAGTCATTTTCCACTTGATGTGTTAGGGGAAAAACCTTGACATGTTAACAAATTTTTTTTTTGGGGCTGCCACACCTAAACCCTCGCTATCAAGGGTTGTTGCCCCTAAACCCTAGTAAGGATGCATTACAAGTGTAGAGTATTTGCATGATCAGTCACCACATACCAATACTCTCCCACTTGGAGACTAATCAACCTCCACACCAAACAATTTCCCACTTGGAGAATGATCCTGGACGACACCGTTGCACTTGTAGCTCCCATTGGATTATAGGTCTGGCTGGTTTCTTACGTCCACCATTATCAATCATGAAGGCTAATGGAAACTAATGAGGAAATTAGTTTCTCTCATGTAACTGCCTTTGTGAACATATATGCAAGATTCTCACTAGTATGAATTTTCTTCAGCTTCAATTTTCCATCCTTTTAAAATAATTATATGAAGTGGTATTTGAGTTGTATGTGCTTATATTTTTAATGCAAAGCTAAATTCTTAGCAAGATGAATGGTGCTCTAGATATCAATGTACAAAGGGCTATATTCTTGTCATTGTCCCAATTCCTCTAGAAAATCTTGTAACCAAATCATCTCCTTGCTAGCATCTATAGTAGTAACATACTCAAGTTTAGTGGTTTAAAGAACAACAACCTTTTGCAGCCTTGAAATCCAACTAACTGCAAAACCTCCTACAGTAAAAATATACCCTATAGTACTCCTCTTGATATCAATATCACCTACCAAATCAAAGTCAAAATATCCTTTTAGAGCATAATTTGTTCCTCCAAAACATAGTTTCTTTGAAGTAGTACCTCTTAAATATTGGAGAATCCATTTTACCACATTCCAATGTTCGATTCCTGGATTGCTCATATACCTGATCATGACTCCCATTGCATGTGCAATATTTGGCCTTGTGCATACTATTGCATACATCCATCTACCAACTGTTGATGCATATGGTATCTTATACACTTTATCTTCCTCCTTTTGTGTCTTTGGCCACATCTCGTTAGTCAACTTAAAATGACTAGGAAAAGGTGTACTAACTACTTTTGCATTCTGCATATTAAAAATTTGCAACACCTTCTCTACATACTCACTTTGAGAGAAAAATATTTTTCTGTTTGTCCTTTCCCATGTGATCCTCATACCAAGGATTTATTTTGTTGTGCCCAAATCCTTCATAGCAAATGAATTTGCTAATTTTTTCTTAAGTTCGTTAATATATTGCATGTTAGACCCAACAAGAAGCATGTCCTCAACATAAAGCAACAAGATAATATAGCTTCCATTATCCAATTTCTTAAAATAAACACAATAGTCAGAATGACATCTTTTGTAACCTTGTTCAACCATAAAACTATCAAATTTCAAATACCATTTCTGAGGTGCTCGCTTCAAGCCATACAAACTCTTCTTTAACATGCACACAAATTCCTCCTTATCCTTGACCTCATATCCCTCTGGTTGCTACATGTATATTTCCTCTTCCAAATCCCCATGTAGAAATGTTGTTTTCACATCTAGTTGTTCAAAATGAAAGTCTTTCACAGCGACAAGACTTAGAATAGTTCTAATAGAAGTCACCTTTACGATCGGAGAAAATATTTCATCAAAATCTATTCCTTTTTTCTATACAAAACCTTTTACTAGGAGTTTGGCCTTATATCTTTTCTTTCCTTCATCTTCTTCCTTCAACTTGTAAATCAATTTATTTGGAAATTCTCTTTTACCTATAGGCAATTGGACTAAGTCCCAAGGCTGATTCTACAACAAAGAGTCAATTTCCTCTTTCATGCCTAGCTCCCACTACTTTTTGGTATCTACCTGCATTGCTTCTTCATGACCTTTAGGTTCACCAAAATTAGGAAATAATATAGAATATAAGGATAGAGAAAATATTTCTAGAGGTCTAGCTATCCTTGTAGAACATCTAACACTTGCAAGGGTTTGTTGGATAACTTGTTGTTTTCAAGCATCAGGTACCACTAGCATTTTATTTACTGGAATCTCATCCAACACCTCATATTCCTTTTTGGCATGTTCATGCTTCTTTTCATGTAGTTGATCCTTATACATGACCTTCTCATTGAATATAACATCTCTTCTCCTAATGATTTTATGATTTTCATAATTCCATAGCTGATATCAAATTCATCTACTCCATATCCAATGAAGGTACATTTTTTAGATTTAGCCTCAATCTTGGTTCTATTTTCAATATCAACATGGACAAAAGCTTCACAACAAAAGGTTTTAAAAAATGAATAG